>JAQZBX010002373.1:0-44985 GCA_029593785.1 Cabassous unicinctus | reverse complement strand
GTCATCTTTCTGCGCCAGCTCACTGGCTGCGCAGGCCAGCTTGCCTTCACCAGGAGGACCCGGGAACCCAACCCGGGGCTTCCCATATGGTAAACGGGAGCCCAACCAATTGAGCCATAGCTGCTTCCCTTAAATATTTCTTCTGTGAAATCTCAAAATCCTAGGTCACAAGATTTATAGTCTCTAAAATTGCTCTTAAATACTTTTGTGTCTTTTGATAGCACGTGGTAAATTTAACACTATCATAAGTGATATTTCAACTATGAAATGAATGTAAAATTAAGGATGCCACTTTTATTTATGAAAGAAAAACATATTTTCTCTTGTGCAGACTACTAAAGAATATGCACTTTCAATTACATAAAAACATTTTTAATATTGGAATATTTTTCATTGTATCCCTTTTCCATTTATAATATTCATTAGATACAAAATTTTTATGAGTGTGCCTCATAAAATTGAGAAATTGGAAGACTCTTTCTGAATGTATAGAATTATAATGGCAAACATTAAAATAAGCACTACCCAGAGGCTAGGGTCAGATAAATATCAAACACATTTCATTATTAATCTACTTATGCACCCTTCATCCCTCCCTTAAGTTCTAATTTCATGAGAAATTTCTTTTTGTCAGGAAAGAGCTGGTGTATTTGTTTTAAGCAAATATGGTATCATGCTCTCACTCAGTTTGTTAGATAGAATGGAGGTACTTTGGATCATTCCAATTAAGATATAGAGATTTAAACTTATACCTTTTGTGACATCTCATATTTCTAAAATGACTTTTTGTGGGAGTACCCATTCATCCAGCTACCTTTATGCAATGACAGTTCTATGTATTAAACTTACAACATTAAAAGCAAACAGGTGACTATCACCTAGACTGATGATTAGTTTAATATTTGACATGGTAACCTATCGTATTATAATTTTCTATTGTGAATCCATGATGGAAGATATGATGAAAGATGCTATTATAAAAATTATCTGAGTCACTCAGAACCCTCAATAGTTCTTTATTTTTCAAAAAGTTCTTTCTCTTGGTACAATGTTTTAGACATATGAATATAACATTTTTCTATTGTTCATAAAGAATAATGACTCTACGCTTTCTTTTTTCTAGCCTTGAATAAAAAATATTTTTGTTTAAAAATGTTACTCAATATTGAATGGTATGTTTTTCAAATGATATTTTAAAATTATTTTTGTAACTGGTATTAAAATTATATATTTTTTGTTAAAGAGATAACCTTTCTATTTAGATAGGGATAGTTTAAAAAGCAAAGAGAGATTAATTCTTATTTTTAAAGGTACCACAAAAATCAAACCAAAAAGCAAACATTCACTGTATTTTAAGATATTGCCTAAAAATTTTACTCTTTTAGAGTCTGGGATTTTTAAATATTTTTTGTCCTCTTCAACCTTACAATGTAGGAAAATTTAGCTGTATTTATCAAAATAGAAGCATACACTGGGAAATGAGTATAGGCTCTTTTTTCAATTTAAGTGCTTTTCGGGCTTTCTGACTTGCCATTTAGTTCTCATGCTACGGCAGGAGATTCATGCTTCCACTGTGACACTTCCCTGGCACATGTGAATGACAGCTCCGTACTGAAAACTCTAGCGGCCACATTTTAGTCCTTGGCTCCCTGAGTGTCTATTGCAAACTGAAAAGCCATTTGGTCACTCATTACTCTCAGTTTCTTTTTAGAACATAATCATCTCTGCTTTAACGTTTGAAGCTCCTACAACCATATTTTCAGGTTTTATAAAGGAATGTCTCAGATGAAAATCTGTCACACAGGTAGCTAGTGATTATACAAATATTTTTTAGCAAGTAGATACCAAAAGAATCACACAATTTTTGTAGGTTCGAAGGGATTCCAGTTCTCTGGAAACCTCAGTTTGCATGAAAGTTTCGCTTAAGAAATCTGGGACAATATTCTGAAGTTAAGATTCAGTGAAGGTTAAGTGGGAAGCAGAAGCCTCTGAATTCACAGCCAGGCACAGGACAATTTAGAAACCAGTCAACCAGCTCTATCCAAAGACTGCACACTGCTGAACATTCTAGATTCTTATACTTTGTAGGTAAGGAGTGTCCTTAAAATATTTTAGCTAATTTACATCTCTTGAAAACCACTAATTTCAGTAATGAAAACTGATTTATAACCTTTTGTAAAGCCGCAGTGTTGATGTATGTTCGGGTTGAGCACATACGGCACCACCTTTAGAGTGTGGGATTCCTAAATCCACTCTAAACAACATGGATTGTAAACTTGCGATTGCACAACTGATCCACCCCAACGGTTGTAGCTTAAAGTAACCGCTGCAGAGTATCACACTACCTATGCTTTAATATTTTAAAGTAAGTTAAAAATATTATAATAGCCTTTCCTGTGGACTTGACACAGTGGACCATTTATTTCTTGCGCTCTATTCACCTGGATGCCTTGACTCCAATCTCGTCTGAGAATCCTCGTACTTCCGGAATTATTTCATCTTTGTCTTCCCTAAATACTTCTTCTTTCTCTATTTTTTAAATATTAATATCTCCCTGATTCTGCCCTTGGCTCAGAGCTTTTCTCTCAACAATCTCTCCTTGGATTATCTCCTCTCCTTTTATACTTTTACCTCTACTTGGGTTCAGAGTCCTGAGTTTCATGTGCTGGATATATTCAAATAAATTTCCCGAAGACATCCACATTCAGCATGCTTCAAAGGGCAATAATCATCTTCCATCAAAATTGTTATGAAAAATGACAATGCTGCGCATCCATGGAGCTTAGCCAACCGTGTAGTTTTTTATTTGGTACATACCCAACTCCATCTTCAACACAATTTACCACCATGAAATTCAGTCTAATTAGACTGTTTAAGTAAAACAAACTATTTTAATACTAAGCACAAACATTTGCTTCTGAAATAGTACCCCTCTGGGCCCTTTGGAAAGAATCAAGGAAGAAATAAATTGTATCCCATTGTTATAGATAATTGTTCTGAGCCTCGTCTCCTTCCTCACACAATAAATGCAATGGAGATTTAATTATGATCACAATGATCCCCGTATTCCAATTTTTTGCATTTATTAATCTTGAGCGTGAAGTCTTAATATTATAAGATTTATAAAGATATATTTTAAGAATCCAGAATGACTATAAAGCATCCTATGTTGCAGTGGGAAATTTTAAAAATGAACAATTATATCTGCTATGCCTTTTTCATCTTATGACAACATTCAGGGTTATAAAATTGTCAGAAAAGCTAGAGAGGTACATTGTGTCCCAATCGTAATTGGACATTTTGTAGCAATTTTATGGATTAATTACACAAATTGAAGACTATGGTGAATAAGAAAATACCCATTTACCTGATCCACAGTGTGTGAAACCCCAAGATTATGCTACAAGAAGAATGACTCTCAGAATGTGCTATTTCTTGAGCGGAAGAGATGCTGGACTGGTGTTCATAGCGGTACTGGATTAATTAGACAACTCACACGGAGATGCACTCTTACGGGGAAAATAAGGTATTTGAGGATAATGAGTCCTGAAATATAGTGCTTTTTGACACAATGATATAAATCTTGAAAATTGCACTTTTATCTTATAAACTTGATTTATCTAGTGAGCAAATTACACAGTTTAGTTTACTGACCAGTTAACTCAGTGGAGCCCGATTAGTATAAAATGAATATGGCTCATGGTCATTTGATAGTGATGAATTTGAACATTCTCAAACTCTACTATTAAATTCATTCTAAAAGTAGAATGGCTTGAGAGGCAGATCTGAGACATCCAATCTCCCGTCCTCCACTGATTTAATAAACCTCTTTTCTTGAGCAAACAAACAAACAAACAAAAATAGAATGGCTTGAGTCTAAAGTAGTATCTGTCACTAGGAAATATGAAATTTCAATTATATATTATACTGTAGTCCTATTAATCCCAAAATTATTTCAACTTCTTTTTCCCATATTCTATGCCCAGTAAAGCATCCCATTTTCTAGGGTTGCTTTTCTCTCTTGAAGATATTTTTCAGAACAGTGCAGGGAACATACCACTCTAACACATGCTAACGCCCATGCCAAAACTTAAAGTTTGTTGGCAGTTCAAATTTTACACACTAATTCCAAAGTAAAGGTGTTAAAATAATCACCTTTTTAGGTCTCATCAATGTATCCATATATAACTGGTAATATTTCTAAAAGATTTGCGTACTAATTATAAAGATCTGAGTCTCTGAATTTGACCAAATTGATCATTATTAACTAGTTGCTGCCCATATTTTATCCATTAATTTAGCTGTACTATAAGGTACTTTGGCTCTCAAATTTAGCATGCATTAAAATCTCAGAGATTTTTCAGCTGTAAGAAGAAATGATGTCATGAAGCATATGACAACATGGATGAACCTGAAGGACATAATGTTGAGTGAAGGAAGCCACACACAAAAGGACAAATACTGTATGATTGTGCTATTGTGAATTAAATATAATGAGCAAACTCACGAAGTTAATAGCTAGAATATAGGTCATCAGAAAATAGAAGGAGGTTAGAGAATAGAAAGCTGAAGATTAAGCTGTGCAGAATTGGTAAAAAGGTTGTTTGCAAATGTATGGCAATGAATAAAATGGTGAAAGCACATTATAATGTTTGCAATTAGCAGTGCTAATATATGGGTATGATAGTAGCTGAAAGGGAAAATCTAAAGTCATGCATATCACTAAAAGGAAAGCTAAACAATGAAACGGGACTGTATAGCATAGCGAACCCTCTTATGAAAAAAGAGTATGGTCAATAGTGCATATATAAGGATGTTTTTCTCTGGAACTGAACAAATGTAAGCTAATGTTACAAGAAGTTAATATCAGGGTGATATTTGGGCAAAAATACAACAAAAGCAAACTATGGACAGTAGTGTATAATAGTATATTAATAAGCTAACATCAATGGTAAAAAAGGAAATATGCTATGTGAGAGAAACTAGACAAAAAGTACTACATATTGTTTGACTCCATCTATAGAAAATGTAAATACAAGTAAATTATAGAGACAGAAATCGATTAACAGTTACGGAAGGCAGGGGAGGATAGCGAGATTTAGAGGCGACTACTAAGGCGTAGGGGTTGTTTGTTTTTGTTTGAATAATGAAAATGCTCCAATATTGACTGAAGTGACGCATACACAACTCTGGGATTATACCAAATGTTATTGCTTGTACACTTTAGATGCATTGTATGGTTTACAAACATGTTTCAATAAAATTGATTATAGTTTTAAAAATCACAGAGACTGTTTATTAAAAAACAGATTTCAGGGGTGCAATCCTAGAGTTTCTGAACCTGTAGGTCTGGGGTGGACGTGGGAATTTGCATTTCTGACATGTTCTCCTGACGCTGACACTGCTGGCCTGGGGACCACACTGGCAATGTCTGGCACATGGAAGACGTGCACACCTTTGCCACTAACGAGCTGCGTGCCACTGGGCACACTGTATGTCTTGCTTATCTGAATCTTGGTTTACTTGTTAGTAAAAGGCACACACTAAACCATGCCAACATATCTTAAAAGTTTGCAGGTGTGATAAAACAAAGTAATGTCTTTTTAAAAGACACTATTTGTAATCCGGTAAAATGCTACTCAAAGCGGTATTAAAACTGTGTTTGTATGTTTATACAAAGGGTTCGTGGACTCCAGATCAGAGGGTGTGGAGAAACGTTTAGCAACGTAAGTGTGGCCAGAGTCATAGCACATCATCATTGTCCTTTATAGATGCGAATAGCTGAAGTTTATTGGGCACTTCCTGCGCTGGTTAGATTATCTGCTCATTTAAGCCTCATGACTGTGCCATAAGGAGGGGACTGTTAATATTCCTGTGTTAGAAAGGAGAAAGCACAGGTAGTAAATGGCAGTCTGGGGTTTGAAGTAGTCTAAAGAAAAGCAAAACGAAGTAAAACAAACTGACGAAAAAAAAAAAATCCAAAGGTACAACATGAAAAAATAATTCAGGGGAGGTTTATTAGAACTGGAGAGCCTCAGTATAGCCCCTGACTCTTTCAGGAAGTCACACGCCCAACATTAGTTTCCATCTTGCATGATAACCATACGTTTAAGATCAATGATTGCACGTCACCATACTCTCATGTAAACAATATTATGATTTTCATAATTTCTATTGTGGATTTTCAGTAAAGGCAATGCATTATTCTTTCTAGTTGCCATATTTTTCCAAATAAGATAATAATTAGAATTATAGATTTACATCACTCATCCCTTCAGGTTTCCACATGTACTGGCATATGATTAGCTCTGCAAAGAGTAGAATTGGGAATGAACACTTTCTAACAAATAAGTCATAATTGAACTAGCTGAGTGCTCAACTTGGAGATACTCATACTTAACATTAATATTCCTTTGGTTCACTGCAGATTGATTGCTATTTACCCAGTGGTAATGTCTAGCCAGTGGCAAAACAAAATAAAAAAAGATGATTTATATATTAAATAGAATGATTAAATTTCTTAAAGTTACCTGGACAACCTAGTCTAAACAAATTTAAAGTCACTAGATACAATAAAGTAATTCCAAATATATTCTTATGCAAAATAATAGCCTGCTAAATGACTACTGCAATTTAGAAAACCCTCAGTCACTGCTTGAATTGATATTCATGAACAGATTCTTGGATTTCTTCCCTGCTTCCCTGGGAAAGGCACTAATACCAAACCAAACATTTAACACAATAATGTGATCAATGAGATGACATTTCAGAATCTCAAATTTGGCCCCATGTACTTTCATTAAATTTTTAGAAAATACACTTTCTATACCTAGATCTATTTTCCCAGGAAGAATTCAACAATGCATTAAAAGAGGCATTTTATTATGTACACAAAACATGTATTTACTATGTCAGAAAATGAGGAGCAGCATAATTCTTCAATAGCTTTCTTTCTGCTGTGAAGGGTATTTGGGGTAACAACGATAGCAAAGTGAAAAAATGCTGCATTTCCTCTAGAAATGCTATCAAGGTAAGTATTTACTAATGTTCTCAATAATCCCCAAAGATATAATGCACTGATAACATTGTTCAGTTAATTTAAACAATTTCAATTTCATTTTGTTTATTAGTACTATTCATAACTAACATTGACTGTTTGCCTTTTATGGGTAGAATGTAGGATAAACAATTAAACGGGATTTATCAATCTAAGATGAGGAAATTAAGGTTAGGTATCAACAAATAGATTTTAAAGTATTTTATAACTAGTAGCTGCAGAGATATTGTTTGAATATCTAAATCATATTGTTTATCTCATACTTGAATCATTAGTCTTAATGAAT
This sequence comes from Cabassous unicinctus, assembly GCA_029593785.1. Classification (NCBI taxonomy): domain Eukaryota; kingdom Metazoa; phylum Chordata; class Mammalia; order Cingulata; family Chlamyphoridae; genus Cabassous; species Cabassous unicinctus. Next base: position 37,642 of record JAQZBX010002373.1, on the reverse strand, counting down.
GAACAATTATCTTTGGAAGCATAATCAACAGGAAGAATATATTAAGCATATTTTCCTCATCAGTATGTCCAGAAATACTAAGTATTTTATATTTGAATTGAAAATATATAATCCGTTTGTGATAATTTTATATTTAATCAAGCTTTTCATTTCAAAAAGTAGAGAATATATAGATTAATTTTATATTAAATATATAAATATATATTAATATATAGATTAATGTTACATTTCTTGCAATTGATTTTGAAAGGCTTTTGTGAATTTATACATTCACTAATGAGGCATAAATGTATGAATCCCTTTTCAGCATAAGGGATTATATATATATATATATTTTTTTTTTCTTACCCATAGGTGCATGTTCTCATGTTTTGTGGACAGAGAAAATTGTTAAACTGTTGATATTGTTTGATGAAATGTCTAATTTATATTTCTCAATATTGTATTTTAATTATTACATAAAATTTTAGGCAATTTTGTGCAGTCTATATCTATATTAAAAAACTAAATCCATTAAAAACGTAATTTAGTACATTACTGAAAATTATAAATACATGGTACTAGATTTATTATCTGGACATATTATGATAGGCTTACATTATAAAGTAAATTGTAAGTGGAAATATATATCTAAGAAACGTTAAGAGAGTGATATTGTGTGACTCATTTAAAAAGTAAATACAAAATAGTGTAGCCACTCTTTTGGTGATGGGAATCTTGTTGATTTTTATTTTCTTTAGTTTATTATTGTTGTATTTCGCCATTTTTCTAAAAGATATATATTTAATTTATAGTCAGAAAAAATTGGGTGCTCAATGTATATATATTGGAATCACTGAGCTAGAGATGATCTACTGAACTTCTACTCCAGTCATTTTCAATCTTTTCTTTGCAAGAATTAATTCTTTCAAATAAAGTCTTTCTTTGAACCCAAAATGAATAAAAGTACTGAATAGGCACCTCTGGCATTTATATTTATGTTGTTTGCAAGGAATACTTTGTTACTTGTAGAATCCCTGAAGCATCCCTGCATTGGAGCTGACTGCATTCTAAAACTACCGATTTCTAGGTCCAGCTACTCTCATCTGCTCCAAATGGACAGGCATTCTATTCTAAGTTCTAAGAAGGGGTAAAAATCAGAGGAGAAAAAACCCCGCACAACTCAATAGTTTTATTTTATGTGATACATTTTGGCTCCTTAAATAAAATGCCATGTGTTCCACGCCGGCAAGGGGAAGAACCTCAGGCTCTCAGAGTGAAGTGTCTTGACCTTGACCTTGACCAAAATGGGAGCTCAGGGTGCGGCATGGGGGTCAAGGCCATGTGGCCTTCCAATGTCCACAGGAGACACGAGTTAGTCTTGGAAATTTTCTAACAATAAGAATCTGACAATAAAACACTTGAAAACTAGCATATCCAATTTCCTGAAGTTCAATACAATACCTAATGCAAAGCTTTAATCAAGTAAAAAACATTTCATGGTTTTGTTATTGATGGCAAAATAATATTTTTAATTTTGCTTTAGCTAAAATGAAACAAATTTTAAAATGGGACAGTTGGTTTGGTTTTTTTGGTTGCTGTTTTTTTGTTTTGATTTGTTTTGCTGGCTTCTTTTAATTGTGCTAGAGGAAGGTTCGGCGAGACACTAGGAAAACACAGTATTACGATGCACACAGGTGGTCATAGTTTCAGTCTGCTCTCCAGATTCTTTTTCCTAAAAAGTGATAAGTTTGTATTTTCTACCTTAAAATATGCTAACAGGCATATATTAATGAAACAAATTTCTTTAAAAGAGACATAATTAAAATAACTCACACAGATCACTTCTTAATGCAAAATGCTTTTTCATGGTCATTTTCCTCAGATTTTCACAGTCCAGCGTTGAAGTTTTTTCCCTCAATTTTGCCTATTCTACCAAATTCATGTATTTATGTAACACTACAAAAAAATCTTCCTTCTTTAAAATTCAGTTTTAACATAATTGCTCTTCGGTTTTTTGCATTAACAAGCTTACAGATAAAAATAGTATAAGCTAGAGTAGCCTCCTGACGATACTGCAGGTCTAACTGTTTAATGATAAGGTGTTTATCAGCCACGGTGACCTTCATAACCAATGCAAACAGGGAGAATGCCCATTGGAGAAAGGAGCCTGTGCTGTTTTAGAAATGTTTACCTTCTTAAAATGGAAAACATTCAAAATTGGAGTCTCCAGTCTGAGCATCTATGCTAATTAGAATGTTCTGTGAATATTTAAAACTATGACACAGTAGCCTATAATATCACCATAATCTCTGCCAGAAACTTGACTAGAAATTGTATTTATATACAGATAGGCTTTCCAGAATGTTGGGTTTTTTTTCAAGAAATAGGCAAGAGCTCAAAATTGTCCCTCCTAAAGTATTTTAGGGGAAATGTATAGAAAAACACACACAAAAACAAACCAAAATAATCTGCTCTTTTCTCTTTCCATTTCTAAAGCTACACTAACTTGTATGATAAAACAACTCAGACCTTGTAAATTATGATATAGTCAAATATCTCTCTGAGATACACCAAAACCATGTACAACCAAAAATACAAAACTCATGAAACTCTTAATAGGGCTTTCTGCCGGCATTTGGAACAGAAGGATGGGGGGAAAGCATTCCATTCTGTAGTAAATAGGAGCAGAGAAGAAACCCTCAGTGGAATAAAATAGTGATAGCAATGGGGAAAGGGGAAATTAAGCTGGGCCATGGCAATAAAAAACATGGGCTGATCAAGGAATTGATATGTGATCAATATATTTTTTAAAAGGCCCTGCCCTCACCTCTCAATCTATGAAAAAAAAATCCCCTGTCCTTTCTGCCGCCAGTTTCCTAAAAACTTTTTGGCTGGAATTCTATTCCCCTTCCTTCTTTTTTGTAATTTGGGGGTATCACCTTTGGTGCACGGTATAGATAAGGATGACAGTTAAGGAGAAAAGCAACTTCTGCCGGGGCTACCTTGGAGTGAGTAAGAATGATAGCAGTGCTGCCTGACATAAATTAGCACAAGCGCTGTGCTGGGCACTGCGCGTTGTTAATTAATTCGACCCATCACAGACAATCCTCACAGTAACCTCCTGAGCGAGAGACTCTTGGTATCGCGTGTTATAGGAGGAATCCAAGGCTAAGGCCACTAGCGTCAGAGACCGGGTGGAAGCCAGGCCCGCCGTCCCCAGAGCATCTCATCTGACAGGGTGTGCCGCCTGTGGCATTCCATGCAGACTGCGGGACAGCAGAAGACGGGATCGCTGGAACTGGAATATGGATCATGGGAAGATGAGGAAATGCAAATAGATACACCACGAAATCTCATAACACAAAAAGTTTAAAAAATTGAGCAAATTATACACACTAGGTATCAAGATCACTTTTCTGATATGACTATTATTTATCACAATCAGGTTTCATATTACTTTCCTTCCAATATATTAAATATCCTTTCTTTTCTCTAAAAACAGTCTATATTTTTATACTCCTGGTTGTTAAAAAAACAAAAAAAACACATCTTTTTGGGTTGACTAGAAGATCTGACCCACCATGTATAACATTTCCTACGCGTTTTTAACTCCCAATTACCATTCAATAATATACTTTTTAAAAATATGACCTGGTTGTATAAAAGAGCTGCTAGCTTACAAATATGAGTGCCCAAATCTCATTACCAAATTTCTTAAGTAACATAATACTGAGTCAAATCGAGTAACCAAAATTATCATATTTTTTTAAAAAAGAGGTATAAAAGACATATAAAACCTATAGAAAACCGCTCTGTTTTAGAGTTCAGTGCAAACCACACTAATGAATGATTATAGGTACAATTAAAATATATTTCATTACAGTAAGATATTTCCCTGAGGACAAAATCTAAGCATGGAATATGCTGCTTTTTCCAATTCAGCAAGAATTGTATTTTAAGATTCATTTCTGTAAAGTAAAATATCCTAATTGCCAAGTTGATGTTGTTTTAAAAATATTTTTTCCAAGAGATTTTATGTTATATCAAGGTGGCATTTTGGAATATCAAAATAATGGAACACATTTTATTCTTTAAAATGAGTGGCCTTATTAAAGATGATAGCAGGGTAATATCTGTAAACTTCCTCCGTATCTTAATGCAGTTCCTTTTTGTCTTCAATGACTGCTCGACCTCCACAACCACCTTTCACTCTGGGATCAAAAAAAGGCATCACTAGCACACCAAGGGAGATATTTATTTATGATTTTAGTTGCGGATGGCTTGCTAATTTGTTTTCTAAGTACTAAAATACTGTTTTTTATGATAGCCCTTCACTGATCTTAGAAGACTTTAAAATTCTTTGCTTAGATCCACCTATGTTACTCACATACATTTACACTCATAAATAAAATAATTCTGAGAAAGACACTGTGAATAGGTTGCTGTGGGGCATCATCACAAAAATTTCCCAAGTGTTTTCAAGGACAGGAACACGGAGTGGAGATGTCCCCAGTGGAGACCATTGGTCAAGTACAGAATTCACGCCAAACAGAAACGAGCTTGAAGTGTGAGCAGATGACAGCAAGAGAGTATGCACAAGATCAATCTCAGAAACAGAAGGAACTGGAGATAAATATGCCTCAAAATGAAGGTGTGACACGAGAAAAATCACCCATTGTAGCAAATATTCATTGTGCATATAGCATATGCTTAGCACTTAGAGGTGGCTAGGGGTTTGTCTAAGCATAGAAGTGAAAAAAAAATGAATACCAAAAATGATCAGCCTTGACCCAACACTTGAGACTTAAAACAGGAATAGATTGCTTTTTCAGGCTTCACTTCTTTTGTTTCTCTCACCTTCCTAGCTCACTTTTCCTAGCAAACCATTCCCTATTTTCCTCAAAATCCCCATGGTGTGATCCCTTACATTCATATTAGAAATGCTGACAATAAATTAAGAATATTAAGTCCTCAAATCTGTTTTAACCTATGGATCCTGAGAGCTGATGGTTAAATTTTTGAAATGTTGTGAGCCTGTTGCCAAAACATTAGTAACTTGAAATTGGCCATGGCAAGAGAATTGGTATGCTGCCTCTCTGCCAAAAAAAAGTCCAGATTTGTAGCAGTTGCTAATATCCATGGTGTAAAACTTCCACCATGTCTTCATTTATAGTGAAGTCACTGAAAGCTGATGACACCGTGGATATAGCAGGGCTTTACCTCCCTCCCCCTGCCCATGGCCAGTTTACCACTATTTCCTCTGTGAGCAAAATGGGAGAAGCAGCTAATGGATCTTCTGGATTCATAGTGACTGATTTATACAGAGTCTGAGAAGCTTTCTGGAAAAGATTTTGAAATGTTGGGATTCAGAACCATGTAGGGATTTAAGTTGGACAGAGTGGGCTTGGTACTAACCTGTGTCCAAATCCCCAAAGAGGTCCCGTGACCATTTCAGATACAATCTGACCTAAAGAGTTTGTGTCTCAGTTCGGTTGGTAGTTCTTCCTTGAATCTCTTTCAATGTATCCACCTTAGCAGCTTTAGGCTTATAAAACTTAAAAAGCTGTAGCTCCTTGGACCCATGGGCCCCACTGATAAGAGCCCACCAAAGACCCAGACCCAGTTCTTGGCTAATCTTTCCCCCGAGCAGTGGGCAGCAGCCTGGCCACAGCGGTGCTGGCTGCACTAACACTGGCATCCAGGGGAACATCTGAGGAGAGTGGTGTGAGTGGGTCATGGTGAGGAGCAGAGCCAGCAACATCAGGGCCTAAATGAGATGGGGGGATGGGGGCTAGAGAGGCATTAGTGGGGAAGGTGCTGGCCCAAAAGGGGGAGGAGTCAACACGGCCTCTAGAACATCAGGGCTGTTTGTGGCCCCAAGGGAGGCCAAGGTGGGCCTAGACCAGAGGGTGTGTGATAAAGTATTGGGGAGTAGCCTATGGGACTGTGAAGCAGGAGTCAGGGGTTTCTACTGGGCCAGTGTAATGGTAGCAGAGGCAAAGCAGTCCCCAGTGATGCCAGCGTGCCCTAAGGTCAGCTAAGGTGCAGAGGCTCAAGAAACTGACTAGACTGATTTATAATTGTGGTGAGATGCTCCCTGAAGTTCTCTAAGATGCCAGGCTGGGCAGAGGCCTTCCAAGTGGGGAGGGTCTGGGGCCTCCCAACTCTAGGAGGGGTGAAGCTGCAGGAGCCCAGGGATGCTCCTGCTGCCAGGACACACAATTACACCCCTTCTACTGTGCCCTTCCTGACTCCATCCAGAAGTCTTCTAGCATTAACACCTACAAACATCTGCTGAACACTCCCCAGAAGAAGGGGTAAGTATCTAAATTGGCACTGAGAGTTTGGGAAGGCAGCTTTTTGGAGTTTCATATTATTGACGAGAATAACAGGATATTCAAGCCACATTAAACTATCCCTGTGGGAAAGCAAAACCTACATCGGATTCCATCTTCTTGGAAGTCTGGTAATGGTTTGCCCCACTTGCCCTCAACACAGACTTGGGCTTTTTGTGTCTTCCCAAAGCCAGTCAAAATCCTCTTCACTCTTTGATTCCAAACTCATGACTGCCAGATTTACTAAATAGAAACGGGCATTATACAGCTAATTGGAAAGACTTGATAGGACACTGACACATGAGAATGGTAATTATACTTACACATCCTAACATTAGCATGGCTAACCATAATTATAAAATTGTTGAATTTGAAGAAAGACACATCTTGTGAGATGATACCCTAATATCTACAATGGAAAGAAAACAACTGACACACAACTTCACTTTCCTCTATTTTACAGTCCCAACATGCCCTGACTCTTGGAAAGTCAGAGTTGGAAAAGGTATAATTCTAAAGAGGAACAGAACTCTTTAGAGTTTAAAGAAGAACTCTAAAGAGGAAGATAGATAATTAATGAGAAGATGAAGAAAGAAAGGGGGATAAAAATAAACAATGGAGAAAAAAGACAAAAGTCAAACAGGAAAAAACAGGTGCATAAAACATAGAGATGGTATTTCTCCTACAAACACTTATGGAAATGTAGTATGACAGAGTTGGACTCATTTGTGGTTTCCCTACACATGGCTCTTCTGTCCCTTCTATTTGAATATATAGTTAGTACTATACTTGATAAGTGTATGTCCAAGACACTTAAATCTTTGGTCCATCCATGTGCCAGTTGGGCCCTGAGTCTCAGCAGAGTTGCAACACCTACTCTCCAGGACAACTAGCAAGGTGATGATGATGGGCAATGCCCATCCCAAGGAACAGAGAGAGTCTGCAACTGCAAGCAAGAGAGTTTCATCCATCAGCCCCATGGGATCTAAGACCGCTCTAATTAGAGGTGGAGTGGTCCTCAAGATTGGGGAATGAACAATGGACTAAAGCAGACTCACTATTATTCTACTATAGACTTATAGTTATTCTAACAATGGAAGAACTTTTATCATTGATGTGGAGGCAGTGGCCACTGGAGGTTCTGAGGGGAGGGAGAGGGAAAAATAAGTGTAATATGGGGGCATTTTTGGGACATTGGAATTATCCTACATGACATTGCAATGATGGATACAGGTCATTATATATTTTGTCATAACTTACAAAATTGCATGGGAAAGAATGTAAACTATAATGTAAACTTAAAATCCACAGTTAATGGCAATGCTTCAATATGTGTTCATCAATTGTAACAAATATACCACACTAATGACGGATGTTGTTAATGTGGGAAAATGTGGGAGGGGTAGGGAGTGGGGCATATGGGAATCCTCTAAATTTTTAATGTAACATTTATGTAATCTAAAGTTTCTTTAAAATAAATAAATAAAAAATAAAATAAAATGAAACCAAAGCTATTTTTCAAAAATAAATTTCCTTAACATGGTTGATTTAAAAAAATCACCCTATAACACAAAATCATCCAGGAGAGACACTAGCATCACTTTAGCTGGGTGAAAATTAATATAAAAGTCAAGCGATTCTTTACTGGAAAGCTCAAGTTGATAGACATGAATAAAATTAAACTCTCAAACAAGAAAGAGCAGGTACTGCTGCAGGAGTCGTGATCCACAAATCATGACCACCATTCAAGGGACAGAAAGACAAGGCACGAGCTAAGGACCCAGAATAGATTAAAGCCCCATTCTGGGCTGCAGGTTTCTGGACCAATGTTATTAAATGGACTCCTGTGAATATCATTGCACTGAGGTCTGGTTTTTAAAAATCTACTGTTTCATTGGTTTTACTATCATAATTTCTGAGAGGTTTTAAATGCATTTTAAAACAAATTCCAAACATTTTCTAAAATACTCTCAGATTTTCAAAATTAAATATCACATAATGATTTTCAACAGCTTTTTCAGTTTATATAAATATCACTTTTTCTTCTTAATAAAAATACGTTCTTAGTAAAATCTCATCTTTAAGTCTATAGATAAAGGAGCAATAAATGTTCCAAACTTTGCAAAATAAGACTGTACTTATTACTAGAACTCAAATTTTCTTAAAACCTATGAAATATCCTATTTTCTTTGCTTCCCATTTGTTTTTCATCTAAGATATGGCATTTAAAGATTAAAGGAGGGTGAATAAATAATACTAATAGGAAGACCAGGCGTATTTTAATAAAGAGAAAGTATATTAATAAAAATATTCACTTCAATACTATTAGGTGATAATAGTATGTTTATGCCAGCCATAAGATGTCTGAAGTCTGCAGCAAGATATGACCAAATTCATTCGACTAAATTCTTTTCTTACTGGAGATGGCAGGATATGTTTGTGCTAAAATTCTTCCGAGAAAATCTATTTACACGATTTCCTACCAATTCATATTTCATTCTAGACTCCATTAGACATAAGCATCATTTCTCTTCAAACTGAGGTGCACATTTGAATGTTTTCCTCACTGCTTTCTAATCTTAATTTGAAGCCTCTCTCTGACATTTCCTATTTCTAATGACGAACCCAAATTTCCTCAAGATGTGTTAAACTGAAAAATGTACATGATAGTTAGTAATATTTCATTAAATTATATTATTAGTTACTTCTTTGCTCATAAATGGATTATTGTGTGACATAACTTTCTAGAGGTTACCAATCTCTAATATTTTACTTTTTCAGACTGAGAAACCTGGCAGATTTTATTTTACAAAGTCTGCAGAACAATACCTCCCATCCCACGTGCTTCTCAGCATTTGACCTTGCCACCCTCTCGTGAAGGGGTGGAATCTCCTTTTCCATCTCCTTGAAGTTCGGTGGACCCTGGGATTGCTTTGGCCAATAGTATACTATGGAAACTAGTGGTCCCAGTTCCAGTCACAGCCCTTAGCCGGACTAAGAGCTTCGGCTTCCTGTTTCCTGAAAGTCAGTTGGCATACAAGGGGCATGCCTATTCTATGAAGATCAAGCTGTGAGAAGCCTAAGCCACATGGGAAGGTTCTGGAGGATGAGATCCATGAGTAGACAGAGAGAGATCTGGGAGCATCAGGGAGCCAGACTTGTGAGTGAAGAAGCCCGCCATCTTGGAAACAGGTGCTCTGGCCTCAGCAGCTCTAGCTGCCACCTCAAAGGTCAGACAAACCACGCAGTAGAGCCCTTTCCAATCCTGACAAAACTGTGAGTAAATAAAATTATTTCCAGTCGCTAAGTGTTGGGGTAATTTATCTTGAGGCAATAGATAAGCAAAGCAAGCATTGACATTTCTGTTTTAATTTCTAATGATTTTAAGTTATTTTGGGTTAAGTTCATCTTTAGAGGTTTGTTTTGTCCAGGCTTGTACCTTAATCTCTCAAGGTACATGGCCTAGCTGCTATATGCCTCTTTTCTAGTTGCCAAAAAGATTGTTGTTAGGCTTTAAAGGAGCTTGTTAAGGTGAGACCAGGCATTGGGCAATTGTTTATTAACCAGTTTGTAGAAGAAAGCGAGAAATAAGGCTAAACATCGGAATGTTTTTCTGGTTGCCCAAATTATTAATTCTGCATACTCATATGCAATTTCTGCCTATAATAATAAATGTTGAGTTTATTTCTAAATTTTTGTGTTTAAGTATATTAAATTCATACTTGAACATTTGAGAAAAATAAGAATTCTAATAGATATTGAATATAAAAGTATTTTCCTCAAAGGCCAGAGGCAGTTTCCTTTATTTATCAATTAATTTTCATGTGTATTTAGAATTTTAATCCACAATGTAGCTTAAATATTAAAAAATAGAAACAATTGTTTTTCACAGGGGAAATAAATGCCAAAGTCTCAAACAATACTAGAGTAATTTCTGTCAATGATTCAGACTTCACTGTCAAAATATAAATATAACATAGTTTAAGTGAAAGTGAAAACTATGCATTTAGTATGAATGAAGTGGCATTTTTCCAAAGGGTAATTCTCTTTAAGAGCTTGTTCAAAATCTATTATAGATGTTTTATTTGATTCCATTATTTCAACTCTTTTGATCCATGTTGCTGCAAGGCATTTCTACTTCCCGATAGATGTATTTTTCTGCCTAAGAGTTTTTAATTGTATGAGTCCTCTATTTGCAATATATAATATATAAATTTATATATATATATTTAAATAATATATTTAGTACTATATGTATTTAATATATGGATTGCTATAAAAATATAAAAATATTATACATTTACACTTATCCTGTGATTGAAACATTAATTTATCATTGATTTCTTCATGAAAAAATCAATGTATATAAATCTATGACAGAATTAGCAAATTTATTTTAAAACTAGAATTAGATGGTTAAAATAGTCAATTATCAAGTATACATTTAAATGGGTACAATTGTGAAGAATAGCCTTTTACATGCATATGTTTTTATATTCTGTTGAAATTTCAAAAATGCTGATTGCAAAGAACCTCAAATTCTACCTTTTCATATTATAGATCTTAAAATCATTTCAGTGATAAATATGAAGTAGTTTTCTAAAAAATGTCAGTGGTTTTCAAATGTTTCTCCAACAGAAGAATCTGTGTTTTGTCTGTTTGTGTTGTTTTCTCCATTAACAAAATCTTCCTCACAATTGTAATAAATGACACAAACAAGGATGTGGCTTTTCTAGGAGGTTGGGGCTGGGGACAGGCCAGGTCCCTGCCCACTTGATGCCTTTCTTGCTTGCTGAGGTGGCTCCTAACGCCCCTCTGTAGATGTCCAGCGTTCCCAGGCACATCATTTGAACCCCTCTGCACCAGTTAGGCTGGCATCATTATTGAATGAACATCTGGTTTAAACAAAAAAGTCACCCAAAAGCACACTTGCCCGCTGCCTGCAAGCAGTTCACGGGGTCACACACTGAGGACTGCTTCTGCAGAGTGTTTTCAGGTTGTAAAGCAGGACCCAAACCCCTGCACCATGCACTCGGGGTGGTAAACACTGTTCACCAAGTGTTCTGCCTTCTCCCCTTATTTCCTGGGTGCTTTCAGTTAGGAGAGGTCATGCGACCACTCCATCCTGGTGACTTGTGGCTCCTTCAGCTGAGCTGGGGAAAAACCCACGCGAGATCCTACCGCCTCTTAATCTCCTCTAATGGCAGCTGGGTGTGGCCACACGATGTTGACACCTTTGTCTCAGATGAACTCATAGGACCGGGTCTCTGATCCTGAGCTGCATGTTTGCTTGACCTTTAAAATCTGGAGAGGATTCCTCTGAGATCAAGACTCTTCTCCTAATTACATTCACGTATTCTTTAACCATTTTTCACAATGCAACACATGAATAGTTTATCTGGCAGAACTTCTCAACAGTGCACCTGAGTTACTCATTTCTTTGATTTATCGTATCTCCTCCAAATGCAGCAAAAATTCTCTATTTTTCATATCTATCTCATCTCTCTATCTGTCTATCAACTATCTGTCATCATCACCAGCCATACTATTGGTGTCCTTGATAAAACTGATTTTTTCATTCAAAAAAGCACCTTTGGAGAATCACTGATTAAAATAAGTCATTCAATAAATATGTAGTGAATAATAATTCCTGATACATGGAAAGGGGCCATTGAGTGTTTTTGCTAATTAGTGAGTAAATGGGCTCAGGATAAATACAAATACACAAATATACATAGTTTTCATTCTGAAATTATTTCACTCCAGAGATAAAGAAACAAAAGCAAGTATGTGAGAGCATATGGGAATATTTCCAAAAATTTTATTATTGGAATTATTTTTCCTTAGTGATATAGGAGATGAGGGAAGAGAAAACTTAATGGATGGCATCCTGACTGCTTAGGGCAATATGTAGTACGTTTAGTTTAAAATGTCCAGTGGAATCAGAGAACATTTTGTCTGGTCACTGAAACCAGACCAGAAAAACGTTTTCATTCCTAGTGCAACACCAGTTCTGTCTTCCTAAAATGGCACAGCCTTGGGGGACCGGGACCATGCAGGGGTGGTGGGAGGTGAGGGACTGAGGCTCCAGGTGAGTGGATTCCCTCTATGCTCTGTGTTCTTTGCCAATGTAATAAGCACCCACCTGAAGCACTGCTTCCCAAACTACCTGGGGGACAGGAATATCTTTTTTTTCACCCATCCATTATCAACTTTATAAAGTACATATGTGTGTGTGTGTGTGTGTATACACAAATCCCTGTTTAAAAAATATAATTAGGATCAACACATCTACCACGCTCTGTCACATTTGACCACACATCTTTAGTCAGGTGTTCCCACTCCCTGTTCAGCTCCCGGTGGACTGGTGAACTGACTAGCTCTGATCTAGACTACTGTTTCATCACATGCTATATAGTTGATTCAGTGAGTCCCAAACTATATTCCAAAAGGGTCTGTAAAGAATGAGTTATGAAATATATATAACTCTCCTCACAGGAACATGGTGGAGCCATTTTGGTTCAAGTAACTCTAGAAATGTGTAAAACACACACACACATTTGAAAAATACACTCGTTATATGTTTATTTTTAATGAGTCCATAAGAAATGAAAATATTAAATTTCATTTTGATATATTAATTGATAAAGGATAAAGCTTAGAGTCCTTCTTTATTGTGTTAATTCATTGAACAAAATACAAAAACTTAAAATATCGAAGTATTTTAGGCCTGTGCTGTAAAAGAAACATAAATTTTTTGGCTTTGAGCACATCACCAAAAATAAATCAACCAAGTTTTTCTATGCATACTTAAAAAGCTGAGATGTTGATTTGGATTCCTTCTATAAAATAAATATTGCAGTTGCTTACAGCATAAAGGATGTTGAATCTTTTAAAAAATAAAAACATACACATATTACATAGAAGTCATTTGATCAAAGTGCTTCACTGGAATAATGTTTCAGCCGGTTCACTAAATAAAGCGAACAATTCAATATATATTAGGGTCACAGGGTATTAGGAAAAGAAAGAAGGCTTTAACCTGTTGCTTTCTGATATAGTAGAGAAAGAAAACATTAAGATTAATGGTTAAGCAGTTAGATATGCTTGTTAATCTGAAAAGAAAATTTTAAATTAATCATACAAACCAACCCAATTTGGCATGAAGATAATTGGATAGAAAAAAATTATTCTATTATTAAAGGAAAATAATTAACTATGAAAAGGATATTCAACAAGTTTATGGCACAAAGATCTGTGTCTTTCTTTTCTAAATTTTAAGTCAAGCATGATTAAAGCCTACAGTCCAGCTGAGGCACTATTTTAATTAAGAAGTGTCTCCTACAGGACTTGTTACCATAATCTGGAAATAAGAGTTTCTTGAGGTTTGAACAATACCTTTAATTAATGAAGAGAATGGAGTTGCAAGGACCCTACATCACAAGGTTTCAAAAGACAAGGATAGATTAGAGAATCAAAGAAATCAGCAAGGAGGTGATGACTCCATATTCTGCTCAAACCCTCTGGAAGGGTGGAGGCCCTTTCCTCCCATGCCTGTCAGAGTATTTCCCCGGTTTATGGCCTTCTTAGGATTCCATTTTATAACTCGCCTGCTTCTCCTAAGATAGAGGGGCCTCAAGACCCCTGGCCTACATTGTATCATTAAAGGACAAGAAGGACTAGGCAGATAATTAGAGAAGCTTTTGAAATTATTCATAATTCTTGCACAATTCTCTGTTGTCATTCTTTCTATAAAGCTCCCTATCTTCTAACATAGTTTTTTTTAAAAACAGAAAAATCCTAGCTAGGAGAGATATGCACATGGTAAACAAAGCAAAATATTAAAAATGGATTCTTTTCATATTGCTATGACTCTTTATCTGTTTTGTCATTTCCATTTTCACTGTGTATTACTATTTTGGCAATGGTGATGACTCAGAAGCAGCTTCAGCTCAAGAACTGAATCATTCCTTCCATTATTTATGCAAAGTGTTTATTGCACATTCTAAATTCCACAGCATTCAACGGTGAATGAATTCAATCTTTTTTTCAATAGCTTCCCCTAACTGTGCTACATTAAAGTTTTCATGTCCTCGTCCATTTATAACACCTGGGGTGGACTCATGGTTTTCTGATTTAATTTTCAGTTGTGAAGAGTTGAGTCCAACACAGTTGGAAATTCCCACCTCGTATCTGAGTTACATCCCCTCTCCTCTCCCTCAAGCACAGCCTCCTCAGCAAGGGAAGTGAATGAGAAGGGGGCTCGGCTTGCCTATTCTCTTTCAAGCACCTGCTGGTGAGGGTGTGGCCTGATCTGGGCTGTGTCCTCCCAGTCCTCTCCCAAAGCCTCACTCTCCTGGTGTTGAATATAAGGAGGGAGTGTAGAGGAGGAAGGGCAAATAGCACTTCCCTTGACTGCTTTCTTTGGCAGTAGAGAAGTCAGGCTTCCCTGGTTGAATGCAACCGCCCCTCAACATCCACCTGTCAATCACTGGCTCTCTCAGGACCAAGCTGAGCTCTGCAGAGCATACAGAAGATTCTTTTCCAGGCCCAGTGCCCTGACATGGCACATCCTCTACCCCACTCAGCTGCCAGAAAGTTCAAAACCTTCCCTAATTGGTAGCACATATCAAAACTATTATTGCTCCTGAATCTATAATCCTGGGCTTATCTTAAAATCTTCACTCTGTACTTTGAACTCAATTTTTTTTGAAGTCCTATCTACTTCCCCATATGTGTTCTCATATGTAAGACATTTCTTACCATAACGAGATGTCTTCAAACAAAATAGTACACTTATACTGTACAATACCAATTTACTTAGGGCAGACCTATAACTAAAGCACAAGGTTTGTTTAACTAGTTAACATGCTAAAATACAAGATTTATTCAGTGAGTTCTTCATGTATCTTGACATTATCTGTCTCTTTACAAGCATCAATATCTTACATCCTGGATGTAAAAGTCCTTGAAGTTAAAGGTCATAAATACTTACCTTGGTTAAAGGTCATAAATACCTAATATTATACATTTGCAAATAAAACTGGTCAATATGTCTTAATTAACTAACAAATTAGATATCCTACCAGCTTTAACTATTTTGATGAATTCAGAGAATTCATTATAGAAGATGCTACAGAAATATTTTCAATGAGCTAAACTACCTCATTTCTATAAAATAATTTAGTGAAGGATATATAGCTAATAAATGAAAAGTCTGTTAGGTTCTTTTCACTATTGTGGTATAATGATATTCATATGTTTTACACTCATTCTGACATCTCAAAAGTAAGAAAAAATCTGAGGAAATAATAAACAGAATTCCCCACATGTGTCATCAGTAGCTCAGGATACCTGTGATCTCTTGCCTTCCCTTTCAGGAAGCTCCTGTCAAGCATTCCCACCTCTCTTGTGCATTTAGCTACCCTCTCTCCTTCACTTAAACACTTAATTGTGAGCAAGCATATTGATCTTTTTTGGTTCAGAAAAATATGGCCTCAACCACCTGAACAACCATTTTCTCTCTTTCTTAAAATTCAGTGCGTCTTGAATCTTTCTCCACTCCCACACCTCCCCATCAGCTTCCCCCTCCTAACTGGCATCTGCTTCCACTTCTTCATGGATACTCTTACTGCGAAATTTACCATCGACTTAATTTTTGTTAAATTCGGTGATTATGTTTCCATTTTTTCCTTATTGGACAGACACCTTTGCAGCACCTGACACTTCCAACCACTTCCTCCTCCAAATACTTCTTTCCTCCTGTTCTTGGATTCTGGAAGGCAGGGTGTGTGTGGGGGGCAGGGGGCGGGGGTCACACAAGTTAACTCTCAGAGCAAATTGCTCTGGGCTCAAATTCCAGCTCCACCATTTCCTAGCTTTGTATTTTAGGTAGGTCACTCCATAGCTCAGATCCTTGTCTGTAAAACAGAGACAATAAGTGTACTTAACTCTTATGATTGCTGTTAAGATTAAACAAGGAAACAATATAAAATACAGCACTGCTATTTTATTCGTTTATATCATTCAGCTGATTTGCTTCTCAAGGCTCCAACTGCTCCTTTTGTAGAATCTACCTCCAGAAATCTGTGAAGATCAAATGAGATCATGGAAGCAAAGTACAGAGCACAGCACACCGAGGCACACCAAATATCTGATAGCTATATTATGTCATGAATATTTGTGCTCCTCACATTTCAGTCCTAGAGCTTTTGTCTTCTAATTCTTCACCCTCTGTTTACATAATCGTATTTACGTCCCTGTCTTCAGTTACAATTCTTGCATTGACGGCTCCAAAATGAACACCTCTAGTCCACATTTCAAGCCAGCATACTTAGCTGACATTGGACATGGCCGCTTCTATGTCTTGTTAATTTCTAAAGCCCAACACAACCTAAACTGAATTTACCAGTATCCTAACTCCAAACTTGCTGCTCCTGAATGCCCTATCTCATTGAATGAAATCACCATGCACCACTGACCCATCAGACCAGCTGGAAATGAGGCATCATTCCTAATTCTTTCCCACCCTCAACTTCCATATGGGACAGATCTAGATCTTGCCAACTGGACTTTCTAAATACCCTTTTTAAAAATGTAATTTCTTACTATCCTAGTTGAAGCCACCATCACCCCTCAAAAGGTTAATGGCAAAAGTCTTCTAACAAGTCTCATTGCTCCAGTCTTCTTCCTTTCTAATGTTTTTAAAATGCAAATATTATCACGACAGTTTAATGCCTTCCCATTGGTCCTAAGTGAAAGTCCAAACTTCTTAACTTTTATACTGTGGCTCATGGGTATCTTCTAAGTCTCAACTCTCTAAATAAAAGCCATTCACCCAAACAGTAAAATACAGCTCCACATTTTAAAATGGAGTGAGGTTTTAAACATATAATACCTATCATTTATTATCAACCATGTGCCAGGTACTTTGCTATATTACTTTTCATTCATTTAATAACACTTAGGAAATCGAAGCTTATTTTGAATAGCTTGACCAATGTCACACACCTGTAAGAAACTAAGACAGAATATAACCCACAAAGTCACAATTTTTATTCTCTTACTTCCTCTGTGTAACCAAGTGACATGACTGGTATGCTTTATTACGTATTTCAGGTATTTTAATCTAGAACAAGAAAGTGATGTGTGTGTGTGTGTTAAAACTGTCAGGTTAATTTCTTCTTGTCATGAATATTAGAATCTTAGCAAGGAATTCAAGTTCCTTAAAAAAATTAAGGTCAAATTTGTGTGGAAAGAAGGAAAGCTCAAAACAAAATTAATAAAATTTATACTCTGAATTTCCCAACTTTTTTTCTACCTAGTTAACCATTCTTCTGTTTTAACTGTAACACCTAGAGAGTTATGAAGAAAAAGCAGAAAATTGGAGGAAGACTCTTTTAAGAATTCCTGCTGGATTGAGGTCAAACATTAAGAAAATCTCAGATTATGCAAGACAGTAACAGATTAAAGTGGAAATTAGCTTAAATTTCTAATGAGAGTATATGTTCTTTACAGAGGCCAGAAATATTGATCTTGTACAAATAATCACAACATTTTGTAATATTTATCAAATTTAGGTCAGTACAACTTATCTAGGGCATATAAATTAAGAAAAAACAAGTTGTTGAATTACTCAAAATATCTCTTTCCTTGTGTCATGTTCATTTGGGGGGATTTTTCTTCTCTTAAGGAAATTGTGCCAGAAAATTTTATTTCAACGTACCAAAGAAACAAATTGAGCCTATCAAGAAATATGATTCCAAGAGACATTTGAACAGAGTCTAGATATTTATAACATATTTTAAGAAAGCTAAAACGATTTTTCCTCCAAATTCCTCTAAAAATTGTCAAATTAAATTGAGCAATTCTTTAAGACTCCCCAAAATAACGGTATCATAATGTAATATAAAAACTAATGTTTTAGTCAAGATTTTTAAGTGATGAAAACTCTTTCACACATGCATCAAAAAGCAATCCCCATCCTTTCATCTCAAAGATATCTAATTAAATGTATATAAAATAATTCTTAAGAAATTGATTAGAATTTTCTCATAAGTAAATTGAATTTTTTCACCCAGAAGGAATATCACAGTCACTTATTATAAAATAGTCACTGTGAATTTCATGGTCTAAAAATTTTTAATACAGAAGCCATAAAACAATTATACTAAACATTGTTAAATTGTTCAGCCAAAACTAATTCATAAATTGAACAGTGTACTTAAAATATAAACTGAGAGCTTTTGGAGAATGCAGAAGAAAAAAAAAAAAGAGTACCTGCCTCTTCGGCAGTGGCTTTTAGGACGGAGCCCCATTCCCTGTCCTGATGTAGATATGAGGAACCAGTTTTAGAGTAAAAGTGCCACGCCCTATCTCCTCTTCTCTCCCTTATTTTTCACCTGCAACTTTTAACTGTTGCAAGCATCACCTTGTTAGCCTCTCCTTCCCTCTGTCTCTCTGCCTGCCTCCTACCCTTCCTCTGGCAAGCTCTCAAGCACAGCGCACTCTCTTCCAAACAACAACTTCTCTGGGGCAGAATTTCTTCTTGCACAGCCTCTCCTCCACTGGGAGTCCTGCGGTTCTCTGGAGACATAGCCTGCCACTGAGTGGTGAATTTTAGTCGAGGAAAGAGTAGAAAACCCTCTTTAAACATGAGTTCAACCCTGTCTGATATTTCAGTACCTCTACGGCCCTTATATTATAGTTTAATTTTTGATACGAACACACCTCCTTATGGGAAGGTACCTGTGCTAATTTCGTTTCCCCAAATTTACAGCGCTTATATTTTACTTGAAAAGCAAAATTAAAGAGGAAATAAAGCTTACTAAAAATTTTTTTAAATTAGAAGTTAGCCATTCATTAGACCAGTTAGAGCCATTAACTGTTAAAGCCATTTCCAATTATCAGTCTCCCAGTTAATTGATCATCAGCCATTAAGATGACTGAAATGGAAAACAAAAACTATTTAAAAATCATCTATATGCCGATAATGTGTGATTATTTTAACTAAAACTTATATTTCATCTGATTATGAATATTATTATAAAAGCAGAAAGGTTATTGTGCAAACATTAGAGATAGAGAGGCATAATCCTTAAACTCAGAAATTAAATATTTTATGTATAGCTTTGACAAAATTTATATAATACCTAATCTGCTGTCATTTGCCTCACTGTATTTCAATGTAATATTATAACTTTAATATCTCCTATATTATTCAATAGTTCTCAAAAGAGTGTCTCTTTAAATGTGATCCAAGCTTAAAAACTGCTGAATCTAGGTGAAGGCCATATGGAGGTATACCCTGCTAATATGAATTTGTATGTAATTACTCTTCTAGTGTTAGCCTGTAGGTTTGTCTATGTAGTTTCCTTATATTTGTGATTTTCTAATTAATTTTTATTTTATTGGTTTCCCCTTCAATTCAATGGCTATTCATGGAAAGAATTCTTTATTTGACTTGCATTCAGGTATTAATTTCCAGATATTTTTTGCATTTAAGATCAAGAATAAAGGCTACATAAAATAAATGTTTTTGAGGTGTACTGAGATTTTCATTGCATTCTAATATGTAATCATTTAATAAGTATCAGAGGAAACTTTGAAATGAAAATCTCAATAAAGTCCAAAGTAGCATCTGTATCTATTAAATCAATCTGAGAAGTATCATTCCTACTTACTCTCTCTTTTGTTAATAATATCTTAATGGTCAAATGTTGAAAGGTGAATTAATTTCTCCCACAATAAGTTAATTTTGACTATTTGTCTCTATTTTCTGAGAGTATGCTTCATGCTTCTTGAGACTGTTATTTGTTATAAGAGTTCACAACTTTTTCTATCTTGGTATAGACTAATCTGTATGCATTAAAAATAACTTTCCTAGTCCCATTATTTATCTGTTTGAATTTTCTTTTGTTTACATTAAAATACATATTGTCAAATGAGTTTTATTTTTATTTATGCTTTTCAGGGGTATCTTGTCCTTTAATAGTTATCTTTTCTGATTGATTTTTATTTGCTCAATTTTTGTTATTGTTTTTATTGCCATCATTAAGTGTGTGGTGTGAAACTGGTAGGCCATTTGCTAGATGCGATTTTTAAACACCATAAGCTATTTATTGGAGCAAGGGCTTAAAATGATGTGTAAAATATATCTAAACATAGTAATCAGTTGTATGTCAGCAAATTAATTAACTACTCTGGCTTTACATATTTCAATTAAGGAATCAACCAGATTTAAAGAAGCTCTAAATTTCTATGATATTCAATGTCTTTTTGAAGGAAAAAAACCCCAGTAATGTCCAGTACTTCATTGAACTGTTCCATTCATGATCACAGATAATGCAATTCTCAGTTCTTGTGTCCAGAGTATATTAAAATGATTTTCATGCTTAGTTGTTTCTTTTTAAATGAGACATAGACCCATTGTGCTTACAGGGAAGTAAACTATTATTTGACTTTAATATGTTTTCCTGTAAGTCATGACTTTGTTGGTAAAAACTCCCCAGTCAAAATTTCCAGATCTTTATGTGAGTTTATTATGCTGTCAAGAAAAATGTTTACAATTATTTCTTCTCATTTTAACCTTATAAATTGCACATCAATAAGAATATTTAAAATGATAATATATTCCATAAATTATTATTTAAAAACTGAATTTTATAGCTTCTTTTTATATTAGTTAAAATTATTTTGAGGTAAGTTATGAATATTATTCAAATATATTATTTTATCATTTCAAATATTGCTTATTTGGCTAAAAGAAATGCATTCAAATATATTACTATTCCAACAAGTAAACTGTAACATATCATTAGTTTAGATGATGATGACCTAAATGAGTTTTGAGTGTGCCAATTTATTAATAACTTTTGAAATTGAGCTGCTCCCTATTGATTTATGTCTAAATTTATTAGAGGTTCTGATAATTAAATTAAAATCCAGTCACCACCACATACTCACAAGAGACTGAGCAGATGCAAAATAAATGTTTAACCACATTAGTATCATATTTCATTCGAAACACTTTATGAAATTTTAAGCCTTCCCTTACATTATTTTAATATCTCTATTTAAGAGTGCTAAATACCTTTATCTCCTCATGGGAAGAAATTGTAATTTCATTCTAACTGAGCTCTTAGGTGACAAAGGGTATTTCCTTTTTGTGAAAACATCCAAAGTTAGTGAATAAATTACCTGGAGATGAATGTTGTAACTTATTACTAACGTATTAATTTACTGTTTTTCTTTCAAAGAACTCACAAATAAAGCTCTAAGATTTACTACGATGATCAAATTAGAGAAAAAGCATCTGCAGAAAAATATAAGTGGAGAAAAAGATTGTATTGCTATAATTCCGGAACCTTACAAAACTTGTTCCTTTATTTGTGGTCATCCTTCCACTGGCTCCATGCCCCATATATATTGGGAGCAAGATGTGGGAGTCACATTCTGTCCTTATTCCAGTTTACCCTGTTACGTGTCCTACATGTTGTTAGGTCATATACCAATTTTTCTATTCCATCTTCTTGAGGTCACCCAGACTTCTTAAAATTTTCATTCTCATATTTTTAAACTTTTTTTTACTAGAACACTTATGGTTAAAATATCCCAATCCTCACCTATATCTGCCTAGCCCCCTGTTCCTTGTTTATTCTATTTTTAATGTTTCTAGAGCCACCAAACACCAGATTAGACAATGTATACTTGTCTTTTAGTTACACTATCCCTCACCTCTCAAGTTTAAGTGCACTGAACGTTCAAGAAACAGTTCACAAAAGTGAAACCAACAAAATATATACATTTGCTACGTTCCAGAAGTTTGTCTTACTATATCTTAATTGGATTGTATGTCATAATCTGGCAGTCCTTTCCCATCACTGAAAAGTGGTAACCAATATAAACACTGCGAAGGACAATGTGGTGTCCTAAATTGGATCCAGTAACAGAAAAAGGACATTAGTGGAAAAGCCCATGAAATCCAAACAAAGTGTGGAGTTTATTAATGTGCTGTAACAATGTTGGTTTCTTAGCTTTGACAGATATATATATATAAGATGTTAAACTGGGGGAAACTGGATGAAAGCTATTTGGGAACTCTCTGTACTGTCTTTGTGACTTTTCTATAAATTCAAAAATTGTTCCAAAATCAAAGCATTGTTGAAAAATTTTATACACTAATTTTCTCATTTATAATAGTGGTATTATGCTCCAAACTTGAGATATAATTCACATATTAGACATAAAGCGATGGTGGTATTTGCCATATGAATAAATATGTATTGGTTTAATTAGAAAATAAAACACACAGATCTTACAATGGCATACAATGAATTGTTTTTCAAAGAAAATGAAATTCAGAAATTTGTAAGTGGGAACTATGTTTTTAGTTATTATAATCTCAAGTTTTAAGATTGGGACATAAAGGAGAAAATTCCAAGTATTGCTTTCCAATGAAAATCCAAAGAAAAGCAGAAGAAGAAGTAGGAGGAGCACCCAGGTGATGGACAGGAATGGAAGTGGAAGCCCTAACGCGGGACTTACGCGGAAGGTGCAAGGAAGCTGCTTGGAATAAAAGGTGGCTGAGATGATTTTCCCGGCAAAGGGCCTATGCTAATGTAAGACTACGAACCTGATTTTTAAATGACAGAGAAATCTAGGGTCAGAAATGGCCCTAATTCAGAAAGCCTCTTCTCTCTTCTACCTCACTGAGTTCATGAGAGTCTAGAGTAAAACCACACATGACCATGAACTCTGTGAATTATTGATTACTTATTATGATGAGCCTGCCTATGTGAAAACTCAATTTGAGATAGTGTTAGCGTAACTTCCTGTATTTTATGAGGAAAAATGTAATTTAAAAAATTTACTAACGATAATACTTTTTACTTGCATTCACTAGAGATAAACTTTGTGACAGACTCAGCCTAAATGAGATCAAGACTAAAGCCTCAAATGCTGAAGTAGCATTCTTTTCACACTTAGATTAAAGGAAACCAAATGTAGCAGGAACACAAATGTAGCGTACTAAATATAGGAGATATGGAAACACGATTTTGGGGAAAAACTCAGGGTAATATGTAGGATTACCATCTTGGCTGTTGACCTGACAAATGGGCCTCGGCCACTGAGGAGGTGCCCAACACATCTCCTTCATCACCAACGTTCAAAGTGCCCTCTTGGAAATTTCTACGCAGTCATATCACACCTAATTAAAACCGGGAGTTGGGTCAGCCTTGACTTTTAAAACACATCTATATTAGCCTAATTAAAATATGAAACAAATAATAATGATTTAGAGGCACAGAGAGATGGAGACTATTCTTTGCATCTTTGGGATTTAACATTTTTGAGCTCATAAGAATTCAAGAAATATCTGTTGAATAAAATAGTGATACAGTTAGACACTCTGTTGCTGTAAGATTACCATAGATACCGCAAAGAAACACAATATGAAACACAGTCTCTTTAGATAAAAAAAGGGAAGACAGAACATAGAATTTTAGATTGAGAAGACACTTAGGGGTCCTTAAGTGCACAGTGTCGCCTGCTGTTCCAGCACCTCCCTGTTCTAGTTCTGCACACTACACTATGGCCTACTGGTACCCTAGACCCCAATGGGACAAAGTTATCTCAGAAATCCTTGCAACCCAGGCTTTTGGCCTAAAATGGGTTGGGAGGATCTCCTAAAAGATGAACGTTTACATTCTAGAGGCATTGTCACCACAATGGTTATCAGGCACTCGATTAAAAATATAATACTCAGATTCATCACTTCACCAAATCCATCTTTAAAATATGTTCTTCCTATGCAAAAAGTAGCCTATTTATGAAGACTGCTATTATGGATTCATTTGTGCCCCCCCAAAAGACATGTTGAGGTACTGACCTGCAGTATGCAGAATGTGACCATGTGTCGAAATAGGGTCACTGCAGACAGAATTAGTAAAGTTAAGATGAAGTGGGCACATAATCCAATATGGCTGGTCTCCTTATAAGAAGAGGAGAAAGACAAACACAGAGAGAAGATGGCCATGTGAAGACGGAGGCAGAAACTGAAGTGCTGCAGCTACAAGCAAAGGAACACCAAGGATTTCCAGTAAACCACCAGAAGCTAGGTAGATTCAAGGGAGGTTTCTCCCATACGGGTTTCCAAGGGAACATGGTCCTGATGACAACTCAATTTAAGACTTCTAGTCTAAGGAACTGTGAGAGGATACATTTCTGTTATTTTAAGCCATCTGGTCTGTGGAAATTGGTTATGGCAGCCCTGGGAAATTAAGACACCTGCCATGCCATAAGCTCAGTGATGGGACCATGAAACTCACAAGCATAGGAACTGACTGATCTAAGCAAGCTCTTATATCCATATTCGTGGTAATTATGCTATGTGCCCCATTGGCCTCTCCAGATTCACTTGGTCTCTGCTGTTCTCCAGCCTGCTCTGTGGTCCAGGATGTGACCTTTATGGACTGCATGAACCAGGTTCATTGCCATCTGGCTTCCAGCAGAGTTCAGATAAAGGAAAGCGCTGGCAAGAAATTGGAAGGACAGAGGAGTAAGAGTGTACTGCCTGTTCCCCCCACTTCCACTCTGTCGGCCTCAAGGGGGCTCTGCTATGTTCATCTCCTCAAGCCCTCACCTCCTACTGGGTGGCCTTTCTGTAATTTCATCTCAAATGCTGCTCACCAGTCCTTTCTCTTGTCCTGTAGGCATAGGGGTGGCAGATGCTGACTCTTGCTTTCCTGTTTCTTGTTGATTTCCCTTAACTTTGCCCATACATTGCCCAAACGAAGATTTCTATAATCACTTCTTTTAGAGTATTATCTGTTCCCTCCAGGAACTCTGATAGATTAAGTGACTATGATGTGTAAGAGTTGTCCAAAATTTCCCTCTGTTTCCATTGTGACAGAGGAGCCAAGGACCAAGGATTGCGAGCAGCTAGCCTCAAAATGCCACATTCTTTGGGGAGAAAGCATCGCCTTGATGATGCCTCGATTTGGACTTTCCTAGCCTCAAAACTCTGAGCCATTTAATTCTCATTGTTTAAGCCAATCCTCTGCATGGCATTTACTTGGGCAGCCAAGGAAACAAAAACAGTACTCTTGAAGAAAAGAAAAGTCATCACAAGTTTTCTGGCAATTATATTCAACATAAGATAGAGTATAGCGATATCTAGAAAATTTCTTGCTCTTATCATTAATGAAAAATTCATATAATATGCAAATATCCAGAGAAAACTATTGTTATCTTCTAAAGAAGAAATTGAAAAGGTAACTCCCTCTCATAATTGACTAATAGATCAACTCAAAAATACCAAGTCACAGAAGATACATGGAGTTCTGCATTTAAAATATTAGGCAGCAAATCAATGGGAGAAAATATTTGGCAATCACATATCTGATAAAGGTTTAATATCCATGATATATAAGGAGATCATACAACTCAAAAATAAAAAGACAAAGTATCTGATTAAAAAATAGGCAAAAGACTTGAAAAGACAACTGTCCAAAGAAGAAATACAAATGGCGAAGAAACACATGGAAAAATGTTCAATATCACTAGCAATTAGGGAAATGCAAATCAAAACTACAATGAGATGTCATTTCACACCTATTAAACTGGCCACTATTAAAAAGTCAGAAAACTGTAAATATTGGAGAGAATGTGGAGAGGTAGGAATCCTTATTCACTATTGGTGGGAATGTAGAATGGTATAGCCACTGAGGAGGGCTATTTGGCAGTTCCTAAGGAAGTTGAATATAGACTTGCCATGGGACCCGGCAATACCATTGCTAGGTTTTTATACCTAGAATAACTAAGACCAGTAACATGAATAGATATCTGTACACCAATATTTCTAGAAGCATTATTCAAGATAGCCAAATTAGGAAACAACCCAGGGTCCATCAACTGATGAATGGATAAACAAATTGTGGCGTATACACACAATAGAATATTATGCAGCGTTAAGAAGAAATGAAGTCGTGAAACATATGACAACATGGATGAAACTGGAGGACCTTATGTTGAGTGAAGCAAGCCAGACACAAAAGGATAAATACTGTAAGATTGCCCTATTATGAACTAAATATATTATGTGAAATAACAATATATTATGTGAAATATGAATATGGGTAGAATTGTATATATAAGACCAATTTTCCTTGAAGCTGAACAAATGTAAGTTAATATTACACAATGTTAACATCAGACAAAAAAAATTATACTAAGTGAAGGGGACCAGACATAGAGTACTACATATTGTATGATCCCACTTATATAAAATGTAAATATAAATCAATTCAAAAAGATGAAAGGAGATTAGTTGTTATGTAAGTATGAGGAAGGAATGCTAAGGGGTGTGGAGTCTTTCTTTTTGGAGTAATGAAATTGTTCTAAAATTTTTGAGATGATGAATGTACAACATTGTGATTATACTAAAAGCCATTGATTATACATTTTGGATAGAATAGCCAGAAACAGCAGCTATGTATGGTGAGAGAAGTATAGAGAGATTGAGATAGGTAAGGAATTTTCTTGTTTGTCTGTTTTTTTATTATTATTATTAAAATAATGAAAATGCTCTAATAATGATTGAAGTAATGAATGCACAACTCTGTGATTATACCAAATACCATTGATTGGACACTTTTGGATGATTTGTATGCTTTATTAATATGTATCAATAAAGATGATTAAAAAATATTTGGCAGCTATGATGGATAGTTTATATTGTTTAGCTTGTTAATTTGGGAAGAAAATACATTTTTCAAGTGGAAAGCAAGATAGGAAGAGTTGCTGCATATTTACTAGAAGAGCTGCTTGATCTAAAGGTAAACAATTACATTTCAAGCAGATATATAATTTATGATGACATAAAGAATCAAGCTTTATTATTTTCAGGAACACAATGTTGAATAAGCTGGGAAAATTTAAATGAGAACTTACATAGAAAGGTATGCAAAGGTAATGCTCAGCAACAAAGAAAACTTTGAATTTCTCTTTGCAAAATATAAAACTATTTGCTAACTGTGTAATTTTTCCTATTTTTTCTTTTTTACACTTTTTCTAATTCTAAAGTAGTTTTTAATTTTTTATCCTCTCATTATGGGCAAATTAAAGAATGACAAGTAGGTATTTAAAATCAATATGAGTGTATTTCCATAGGATCTAATCTTAATGCTTAGTTTTACTTGATACACTTGTAAACTAGTTATTCTTGAGAAAATCGATACTTTTGTAGTGAAAATACGATCTCCCAGTGAAAATATGATTCCAATATTATCTTCTACTTACTTTATTTTCTTTCTTTCTTTTTCCAAAATTGTTGAATATGTCATAAGAATGCTTTATTGTGCTAAAATAGATGAAAAACTGTAGTATAAAGTAACTATTCATTAACTACATTATTCTTTCAGTGGTTGCATTAGTCAGCCAAAGGGGTGCTAATGCAAAATACCAGAAATCTGTTGGCTTTTATAAAGGGTATTAATTTGGGGTAGAAGCTTATAGTTACCAGGTCATAAAGCGTAAGTTACTTCCCTCACCAAAGTCTATTGCCACGTGTTGGAGCAAGATGGCTGCCGACATCTGCGAGGGTTCAGGCTTCCTGGGTTCCTCTCTTCTGGGGCTCATTTCTCTCATGTGCTCAGCTGCTCTGCTCTCTCCACAAGGCCAGCTGTAGACTATCAGGCGAACAGCTCATCTCTCTTCCTGGGGCCACTGCTGTGTCTAATCGAGCTTTCTTTCTCCTCCTCAGTGTGCTTACTTCCCAGACTCCAGAATCAAAACTCCAACTCTCTTCTCGGCTGTGTCATTTTCTCTGTGAGTTCCTGCCCACCAAGAGGGCAGGGACTAAATGTCCTACTGACATGGCCCAATCAAAGCCTTAATCATTATTTAATTAAGGAAAAGTGAAATCTCTGAATCCAATACACTCTAATATGCCCAGAGAAACAGACAGTTTACAGACATAATCTAGTATCTATTTCTGAAATCCATAAACAATAGAAAACTGCTACAGTGGTGATTTATTGAAATTTTTCTTAATATACTGAAATTAATACAAATATCCCCATCTGGAACTCAAAAGTGAAATTTCTCTTTGATTCAGGTTTTATTGGGGGATTTCTGTAATTGGGAAATCTTACCCAAGTTAAACATTTTTTTAAATTATCTGGAATAGGTACACTGGTGTTTAATACATTATTATATTCTGTTACAGTTTTTTGTTTGGTTAAAGTTTTTGATTATACATAATTCATTGGCTGTAGCATTTTTAAAAAGATTATTTTAGCTTTGTTACTGACTAGAATTATAAGACTGCATTAGCTTTATTTCTGGCAAGAATAGCCAAAAAAAAGATCGTAAAACTTTGCATTGGGAAACCTTTGGAACGATTTTAGTTCTGCCATGGCCAAAGATTTTCATGCAAAGAAAGGCATAGGCTGTTCCCAGGGGGTTGTATATTAATTGGCTCAAAAATGAAAAATGGCATTAAGAATGGTTTTTGACACATTTTACAATGAATAAGCCCTTGGAATATATTAAACCTTATAGGTTAGAATCATATCAAGAGTCAAATTCATGAAGGATGGATGGATGGAAGGAGGGAAGGAGGGAGGGAGGGAGGTTGGAGCATTTAAAAATTATCTCGCATAATTTCATTTCCTGGAAATCTTATTTCAGTCAAGCATCCCCCATGGTTTCCATCCCTTCAACAGGAGGACATAATGCTTCCTTGAAAGCAAGACATCATTGAATCTGAAAGCTAACTTTCTTGTTCTTTAATGCATCTTAGAAGTTGGGGTAAGTTGAAAAAGAAAAGAGATTTCTCATTTTCAAAAGCCCATTTTACAAAAACAAAGCACTAAGCTACTGTTAGAGAATAGCAAAGTTAAAATATTAGAGTTATTATGACTGGCAGGAACCTGAGGTAGAAACCCTTCAGTTTTGGGAGGAGAGAAAGTACAGTGAGAAAATACCAGAAGTCTGTAACCCCTGTGCCCCCACATTAGGTCTGAAGATTGAGTAGTGATAGCAAAACCCAGATAGATTGAATAAGATGCTAAAAGCAAGTGGAAGAGCACAGTAGGCACATATACTGCTTCTATTTGTGATTCTAGGAAACAATATCCTTCCAAAGGGCTCCATGATAAGATATGTGGCCTAGCAATTTAAAATAGTATCAATATATATATAGGTACAGAAAGGACATAAAAGGCTGGCCCTGAGTCGCTCACTCAGCTCCCTAGGGACATGAAAGGGATCCAAAACCCTTGCATATTACCCAGCAAGGGCATGGGAGGGTCTGCCATAGACCACCATAGTGAGGGCTTCATTGGCTCAGAGCAAAGCCTCATGGTGGTGGGTCCAAGCCAAAGGCCAGATGAAAAAGATAACTGAGATTTAGGGAACCGTAACACAAGCGCATAGGTGAGCTGGAGTCAACAGCTTCCCAAACTCACTGCCAACAAGGAACTACACATGGCTGTGACCACACATGGACCAGACTGGGAGTCATATCAGGCATCAACCACTCTTGCAGTGGTTATCAAAAGGAGAACAGTCAATGCCCAAGACGAGAAAAGATGGATTCCATTCATCCAGAGCTCAGCAGGAGCCAGCAAAGAAGGATGGCAACTGGGGACTCCTCCTCCACCAAAAATTGTGTTTATACTGGGATACCATTCTGAATAGAAATAATTCTAATGGGAAGTTTGAATACTAAAAGAGTCGCAATGAAACTATGACTTTCTAACTTTTAACTTTTTTAAAAAGGTTTAATAACATACCTTATGCAATCTAATATATCAAAAATTCCTTCAATCCATATAAAATTATTGGGAAAATAGCTTACATAGTTTTCATACTCTATTTTTAAAACCCGGTGTGCATGTTCTGCTGGCAGCCCTCCTCCACTCAGTCTGGCCACAGCTCATGTGTTCAATAGTCACACATGGCTAACTGGACAGCCTTGGTCTAGACGGTCAAATGAACCAAAATCTGAAGCAACTTCACATTTAACATCTAAAATCCAGTATGCTTTATTTGACCAGCAAAGGTGCCCAAATACTACTGCACTAGGACCTGAGAGAGAACCCACAATCATATTAGGTTGTTTGTGTCCTCAAGGAACTTGCAATATAAATGAAAGCCAACACCAAAACAAGTGAAAGAATAAACAAGCGTCCAACTAATGCCACTGAGAGTCATGAATCTGATAACAAGTAATTCTGACTGATGGCACACTTGAGCTCAGAGGAGGGAATGCTGACTGTTAAGCACATGTTCATCTCTAGGATCTCATTTCCTAACACACACACACACACACACACACACACACACACACACACACCCCACCCCTTCTCAGGCATCAACCACACCGGCCTCCTTCGTGTTGCTCAAATACGCAAGGCTCATTACCACAATATAAATTAGGTTATGTGTTGGGATGAGGGTGATAAGACCACAAAGAAGATAGCTGTTACTTCTTTTGCTGGCAACTAGCTCTGTCCGTGAAGTTTTCAGGGCTGGGAAGCAGAGTGTTAAACCATCCGGCCGCACCTTCTGCCACGTGCATTCCTTGCATGCTGCTCCAATCCACATGACTGACAGCGTTACAGAGCCAAAGTTATGTCACAAAGAGCGACAGTGAATAATTCTTCCTGAGAGTTTGGATAATATCCCAAAGCCAGAGTTGACTTAGAATGGCCTCTTAAGGAAGCAGAATCTGGCCAGGGGGAAAATGCATGGGAAGGCTGTTCCAGGCAGAGGTGTGACAGGGTACCGTGGCCAGGAGAAGTCATTTATCAAGGTAGCAACAGCAGGTACATTGGGAAGTGATGGGAGATGAGGCATCTCTTCATTGAGTCCCCTCTGTTCAAAGCTCTGTGCTGGGGAAAGACCTAAGGATGATAAAGGCACAGCTCCCAAGCACAAGACGATTCAAACTGAGGAACATATAAAACATGTCAAAACCATAGGGATGCATTGTGAGGGGGCTCAGAAGAGAGACTGAATATATCAGACACTCCATTGCCCTTATTTGTGCCCAAGCCTGGCCTTGCTCACTCCCTGTCTACCTACTGGACAGAGAGCTCCTCCAGGGAAGGCATCATTTCTATCACTATTCATTGAGCACCTACTGTCTGACAGGAATTGTTTCAGGTACTGGGGTTATATCAAAGAACAAAATTTCACTATTGTTTTTATATAAATTCGTTTGAGAAATTTTAACATACTTTTGGTTTTTGGAGTAACTTTTAACAAAAATCATCTTGCAATTAGGGTTGCCAGATTCAGCAGATAAAAATACAAATATTTAATGGAACATACTTATACCAAAAATATTCAGTGCTTATCTGAAATTCAAATTTAACTGGGTATCCTGTATTTTATATGCAAACCTAGTTATAATCAAGTGGTATGTTTGAACTTTCCCCTAATCTTTGGGAAGCATGTTTATATTAGGTACACACAATTAAGAGTATTAATTTTTTCTCATCTACATTTGTAATTTTAAAATGTTTATCCCACTATATTAGTAATTGACTTGAAAATGATTAGAAAAGTTGCAGAAAATAACCTAAGCATAAAATATGCTTTTCCCTCTGATTGATTTATTAACTTTGCTGTGAAACAAAAGAAGCAAATGAAGGCAGCTGATTTTGAAGAGGTCTCAAATAGTATGAGATTCTTCAAGAAGGATAAGAGCAAGGCATAAAATTACATGATATGAATAACCTACGTTTGAAATATTTTGTTTCTTAGAAGGGATTCTTGAATTAGATAATTTGTCACCTCTAGGTCATACTTTGTGACTGAGGACAAATAAAAAGATAATTGTCTTTGAAGGAATAATGGGATCAGAAATGTTGTCTTTTTCCTAAGTATTGCTTTTGATGTGGATATAGGAAAGAAGAAGAGAGGAAAACACTTTCAGCGATGACTGAAGAATCCTCTTCCTTCTGGACCTAAGAGAGTACACGTGATGAGTGGTCCCAGACACCGCGGAGCAGAACAGAGGGGCAGGAGCCACCCTGCGCCCACAGCTGACCAGCAACGATAAAAGAAGGCCAAACTCCAAAGTCCATGCAATCAGGGAGAGCCCAGGGGGCGGGCTGTTCCACAGAAACCTTAGACCTGAGGGTGACATGGTGGAGATGCCCGAGCGGAGCAGCAGCCTGTGGGCAGCGATGCTGACCTGGGGAGAGAGCTCTGCCTCAGAACCTGGCCTGCAGTGGCCAGGGAGGGTCCACCTGCCTGCTCTCTGCCCTCACGTGAAGGAGGTATTTTAAGTTATCAGTGGGTTCCTGACATTAAGTTCTAGATTCTCCTAGACAGGAATTGGTGAATCCATTTCCTAGGTGAGGTTATGCTTCAGTTTCTTTATATTTAAAAGATGTAGCTATGTTATCTAAACAACAGTAGTGTTGTTTTGGAAAACTATATGAGAGCACATGTAAAACACTGATGACAGTTCCTGCTCAATAAATAAATGTAACTACTATAATTATTATTGTTATGACTCCACAATCAATGCTATCAGGTAAGTATTGGAATGAAATGGAAGCAGCAAGGGGATCAGAAGCCAGCGGGCCTGAAACTTGCCATGGAAAATGGGGCAAAACAGCTCTCATCAGTAAGAGTATAGGAAAACTCCATCAGGCATTTTGAAATTTCTCTGTATTTCCTGCTCAGCCAAGCACTATTCCCTATTTGAGAGACCTGAAGCAGAAGATAATTCATTCATTTCTTCATTCTTTAATTTAATACTTATTGCTTAGACTCTTCTTTCAGATATAATAGTGCAACGGCATCCTAAATCGGCTCCCTGACTCCCCTCCATCCCCCATCCACTTTCAACACAGCAGCCAGAGTGAACTTTAAAAAATATAAATCAAATCAGATCAAATCCCTGCTGAGCTGATCAGTGTCTTTTCACAGAACATCTAATAAAATCCAAACATTGTGCCACAGCTCACAAAGCCCTACTCGGCTCGTCTCCTGCCTGTCTTTCCAAACACTTCCCATTTACCCACCCAACTGGCTTGCTTACGCCCCTCAAATATACCATCTACTCCCTAGGCTTGGGGCGCCTTCCCCTGATCTCAGAGGCTGGCTCCTAGTTAAAATCTAGGTGCGACCTCCTTAGGGAGGCCACCGCTGACTGTCCATCCACAGGAGCTGACTCTCACTCCCTGTGACATCACAGTTACACAAAAATCCTCATATAGCATTTATCTGCATCGGTGTCTTTGTTTAGTTAAGTATTTATTTGCTGTCTGCCCACGTCCCCCCTACAATGAAAGCTCCAGGAGAACAAAACCTGCCTGCTATATCCTAGCCCCTAAGCCAGCGCCTGGCTCACTAAAATCAACAACTACAAGTTGAATGAATGAAAAATTTCTTAGACTTTGTTTTCTGCTCCTTTAATAACATCTTTTCCATGCAAGTTTCTGGGGCAGTTTACAAATTAGTTTGTGTTTTCAAATACAAACTAAATATATATATATTAGATTGCCATCTCTACTAAATTCTTAATTATCTTTCCACATACCCCAAAGAAAAGTGACATTATTAAAATGATTTTAATTAAAAATACTTCATTATTTAAACTTGTATAAAACTAATATTCAAATAAACAAGTAATCAAATACAGAAAAATCTGCTTGCTTTATGAAATTATATGCACTCAGCAGATACTGGAGATTTAGGAATCTCTATTTCTAGTTCATTCATTGAGCCCTTGCCACACAATTTCTGGGTGCCACTCAGTATCTTTTTTCCTTTCTTAGATATTTTTCAGTCTATGGGTGTAGTAGATTGAATTAAGTGCCTCAACCAAAGACATGTTCGTGATCATAATCCACATTCCCCTGGATTTGTGAATAGGGCCCTTTGAAGATGTAGTATCAGTTGTGGTGTGGACCTCAACCAAATGATCTGGCTCAAGGTGGGCCTTAATCCATTTCATTGATGGCCTTGTAAAGAGAAGGCAACAAGAAAAGGCTGAAGTCAGTGGAAAGCAGAAAAGCCCCAGAATGCTTTGGGGAGAAAGCATGGCCTGTCGAGACCTTCATGTTGGACTTCTGGGCTCTAAAACAGAGAGTCAATAAATTCTTATTGTTTAAGCCAACCCTCTGTGTGGTATTTGTCATAGCAACCTGGCAAACTAAGACAGTAAACAGTATCAAACTCATTCTCTTTCTCTATGAACTCATGCTTCCTTCAGTAGCATCATCATAAACTGCTGAGCTACCAAGAGCAGATATTGTCTTAGTCTGCCAGGGCTGCTGCAACAAATATCACAGACTTGTTGGCTTAAACGACAGGAATTTACTGTCTCTGGGTTCTGAAGGCTACAAATCTGATGTCAAGGCGTTCACAAGACTATGCCTCCTCCGAAGTCTGTAGCATTGTGGTGATGGCTGGCTGTCAACCCATAACTCAAGCTCTGCCCCCATCACATGGCTGTCTCCCTCCTTGTCCATCTCCTCCTCTGTGCCCAAGCTCCTCTGCTGATAAGGACTCCAGTCCTACTGGATGAAGGCCTACTCATCTTAACTAACAGGTTCGTTGAAGATCCCATTTACAAATGAGTTTCCATCACAGGAATGGGGTTTAGGGCTTGAACATGTCTTTGTGGGGCTTATGATTCAAACCATAACAGAACCATCTTCCAAACCACTCCTAACACACGTCCTTTGTTCCAAATATAGAAGCAGTCATAAATTCCTGATACAGCTTGCACTGAAGTAGCTTAGGTTCTTCCTTGGCTTTTGTTTCTAAAAGAAACCATCTTGGTCAGGAGATGTGTTTCTCTAATACCATTTAAGCTGGTCTCTTTATACTCCAAATTCTTTTGGTTTAGTTCATTTTGCATGCCGCAGCAAGTAAATAGTTCAAACCTATGACTTCTCTCATATCACTATCTAAGTCTGAAACCTAAAATGGCCCCAAATCTTATCCTGTACCCAATTAAAGATGACTCATTTAGGATTTTTTCAGTTTCTATTTCTTCTACGCAGTCTCATCCCTGCTTCTTAGCCTTCACATAATAGAGGACAGATAAATTGATTTAAAAAATATGTGTAAAACTTACCTGTTAAGTTATAAACTCCTCAAGGGTATAGACCCTGCCTGTAGCAGTTTGGCATTATTTATGAATTCCAAAAATAGATATTGGATTATGTTTGTGAACTGGTCTGTTCCTCTGGGCATATTAGATTAAATTGGGTTCAGAGGTTTCACTTTTACTTGATTAAATAATGATTAAGGCTTTGATTGGGCCACGTGAGTAGGACGTTGCTTCCACTGCCCCCATGGTGGGCAGGGACTCACAGAGAAACTACGCCACAGAGAAGGGAGGCTGGGGTTTTTGAGCTGGAGCCCTGGAAAGTAAGCATACAAAGGAGCTTGGCCGTGAGGAAAAAGAAAAGGCCCCGGGAAGAGAAACAAGCCATTCGCCTGACAGTCTACAGTTGGCCTTGTGAAGATAGCAGAGGAGTTGAGCCCAGAGAGAGGCAAGCCCCAGGAAGAGAGGAACCCAGCAAGCCTGGGCCCTCTCAGGTGTTGGCAGCCATTTTGCTCTAACATGTGGTAATAGACTTTGGTGATGGAAGAGACTTATGCTTTATGGCCTGGTAACTGTAAGCTTTTACCCACCCTTGATAAAAGCCCACAGATTTCTGGTGTTTTGCATCAGCATCCCTTTGGCTGACTAATACACCGCCTCTCAGCTCCCATATGACCAGGTGCATTTAGGCAATTAAATGTATTGTGTGTATGTTTGTGTTATTAGTGTGTTAACCTTATCTGAGTTAAAGTTTGTTTCAAATTCTAAGCGGAGCAGAATTTAATATGAGAATCTGCTCAGTGACATGTTTCTATTTGTTAAATAAGTAGCCATAATTCACCTCCTGAAATGAAGAAGCCTACTCTACTGTATACAAGGAAAATAATTCCATTGTAATGAGAAATATCAAATTGCCACCATTATGTAATGGCAACTATGTATCTAAAACAAGCTGGGGAATGAGACATCAATCATGATATTCACCTAAGGAGGATAAAATATGAATTAATAATGATCCACAGAGTAAAAAACAAAGGAAATTTTCATTTCATTTAAAAATATAATAAAATAACCTCAAAATTGAATCATTACCCATTGCATGACATAATGCGTTTCAAAAATGCAAGCTGTTTTTCTGTACTATTACTCACAGAACAACTAGGGAGCTAACATCCCCTTTTTAAATCCCTTTGGTAACCAGTCATTGTTCCTACCACTTTGATATAGAATTAAAATAACAATAATTATTATTATAAATGCAACTCAAAATAATTAACAAAAATGATACATGAAACCACATTTACACATAATTTTTCAGTGATTCTGATATAATAAGTGTTTGTTATCTGGTGGCACATAGAGGAATACATTAAAAAATCTGTCATTTTGTTGCCATGTAAACGATATGATAGGCAATTTTATAGGTTGATCACATCTAGGTAGCTTTATAGAAAACAGAGCAAATGATTCATTTATGCCACATTATGAGTTGAATATAGATTAGTCAAATATAGATTAGGAAAGAAAACTGCATTTCCTTGGATAACTGTGAAATAGCATTTGAAACCACTCATTTTCTAATATATTTTGTTTCCTATAGATAGGATCACCTTCCAGGGGTTCTTAACCTTTTTTGTTCCGCGGACCCCTCTGCCAGTCAGATGAAAACCACAGACCCTTACTAAGTCCACACTATACTGTGTATTATTTAATAAATATATCACACCCGCACCAACACATCCCCACAAGAATAATGTTTTTTGAATTTCAATTCAAGCTCATGGACCACTGGTGCAGAATCCCTGTGTGATAATTCAAAACAAATTCTTACTCAATTCATTATCAAACTTTGTATTTCTGTTAAAGTAAGCACATGCTTTCTCATGACATTCACATTTTCTAATTTGAAATGGTCCCATGATCCTATGAATGAATTATTAATGTCAGGATTTACTGTGTTTTCCATATGACCTCTTGTCTTTTAGCAGTTATAACAGAATATGGTGAAATATTTTCCTCATCCTTTCAAATGTCTTAAACATATCGTCGTCTTTATAACACTATTAAAGGAAACAATGGACTGGCTAATATTTTCCCTGTAGTATAGTATGCAAAAAAATGGATCATTGCTAGAAATACTCAGTAAAGTTAAAATTTTACATTTTCTATAGCTTTTTGATGTTGCTATCTATCCAGTCCCTAATGAAATCATGGTCTTTCCTTCTTCCTATTTAAAAGAAAA
>JAQZBX010002372.1:0-72718 GCA_029593785.1 Cabassous unicinctus | reverse complement strand
CTCCCACATTTTCCCACATTAACAACATCCTTCATTAGTGTGGCACATTTGTTACAATTGGTGAACACGTTTTGAAGCATTGCCACTAAGCGTGGATTATAGTTTACATTGTACTTTACACTCCCTCCCACACAATTTTTTTTGTAAATTAAATCAAGATATATAATAGCCTGTATCTGTCAGTGCAATGTCATTCAGGATGATTCCCAAGCCCCAAAATGCCCCAATTTACACCTACTTTTCCCTCTCCCTCCCCTCAGAACCTCCAGTGGCCACTGCCTCCATATCAATGATAAAAGTTCTTCCATTGCTAGAATCACAATAAGTCTTTAGTAGAATAACAGTAAGTTTACTCTAGCCTATCGTTCATTCCCCAATCCTGAGGATTCTGAAATGGTGATGCCCACTCTGCTTCTAATTGAGAGGGGGTTTAGATCCCATGGGGCAGATGGATGGAACTATCTTGCTTGCAGTTGCAGACTCTCTCTGTTCTTTGAGATGGTCGTTGTCCATCATCATCTCCTTGTTAGTTTTCCTGGGTGATTCCAATGAACAGGAGAGTATGTGTTGCAACTCTGTTGAGATTCAGGGCCCAAGTGGTACATGGACAGCCCAAAGATTCAAGTCTCGGACATACACCTATCAACTCTAGTACTAACTATAGGTTCAGTTAGGAGGGGCAGAAGAGCCATGTTAAGGGAAACCACAACTGAGTACAACTCTGTCACACTGGGGAGCATACATTCCAAAGTAGGGCCCACTGTCGGGGCACCAAACTCCTGAGCTGTCAACCCTGCCTATTGTGTCTGGATGTCTCCAGAGTCCTTAGGAGCCCCTGCTATTTGAGACAATATTTACTTTGGCAGTCAATGAGATCCTGCTGAGACGTGCATAAGTGTAACCTCTGGCATGACCTCCTGACTCACTTTGAAGTCTTGTAGCCATATAAAATCATTTGTCTTTACCCTTTCCCCCTTTTGGTCAAGGTCTTTTTCCAGTTGCATTGCTACTTGGTGCTTGATAGTAATCCCTCAGTGCCAGGGAAGCTCATTCCCAGAAGTCATGTCCCACACTGAGGGGAAGGTAATGCATTTATATGTTGAGTTTACCTTACAAAGAGGCCACATTTGAGCAACAAAGAGGCTCTCAGGAGGTAATTCTTAGGCACCCTATAATACTAGGCTAAGTTTCAATTCAAAAGTAAAGGTTCATGAATACAGTCATCAATATCAATGGCCAGTCAATGGTCCATCCTCCTTCATTAGTCACTGCCCCTGTACTAGGGGGATTCTTGCTGTCCCTTTAGAGAATGTGCAGAGCTCCCCAGGATTAACATTTTATATTCTTAGAATTATTGTGTGAATCTCCACCCACCGTGACAATGCCCCATGAACACTTGAACACATTCATATGTCTTATAGATATGCTCCAGGTGAACCTCCTCCCATGCATCCCCCATCACTGACACCCACACCAATGATCCTCCCCTGCCACAGCTGTAACCCTTCTGTGATCCAAAACTTCTTCAAAAATGAAGCCAACAAAATAACCAAATACAATTAATAAGAAAATGAAATAATGATGGTTTTAAAAATAAAATACAAAAAATTTAAAAATAAATTTGAAATAATAAAACATCAAAAAATGTAAAATTTTTTAAAAAAAGTTTATATTATGTCTTTCATCACTGTAAGATCTGTTGTATGTACAGTGACATTTTCTTCAGTTTATTTCCCCAGTGTCTTTTTTTTTTTTTTCATTTTGTCTTCAAAGAAGCTTTAGGTGACAGAAAAGTCCAGAATATAGCAGATTCCCACATACCCAACATTCTCTTCCTATTCCCCTTTCCCCATTAATAACATTTTACATGTGGAGGGTAAATTTGTTAAAATTGATGTACAAATATTGAAACATTGCTTCTAACTATGGTTAATGATTTACATTATGATTTACATTTTGAACCACACACTTTTATAAATTTTGATGAAATTTAACATGGCCTGTATCCATCATTGCAAGAGCATGTAGAACACTTTCATCACCCCAAAAATGCCCCATGTTCCATCTATTCTATTCCTCCCTTCCCCTCCCCTCAGGACCCATGGACACCACCAAGCTTCTCTCCTTGAAGGACAAGATTCTTAGTTACTTGCAAGAACATTGAGGGCTTGACATACTGGTCTGTCGTCCCCTATTAGGCACCGCCTATGCTCTCGAGAGAGTCCTGCCCGTCTATTTGAGAACATAGTGGGACTCCCCAGGATGGGAGTCCAATACCTTCCTGCTCATTATGTGGGTCTCCGCAACACGCTATGACAAGATGAACACTCATACATTCCCTAGAAGCCTGCCCCAGGTGTGCCCTGACCCAAATGCCCCCCACATCCAACACCCTAAACCAGTGACCCTACCCTGCCATATTGCCAAAAGAACATTCCCAATATTGTCATTTCAACCACATACCTGCAAATCCCCAGAGTTTACCTGCTTCCTACCCCAACCCTCCCCCCAGTTCCACGGACAGTCCAACCCACACTCCCTACCTCACCCCACTCACAAACCAGCACCGCCCAACCCAATAGCATCATTGCATGACTGTCATGCCCATACAATGCACAACTACACACTTCCACCTTATCATAGATTTTGCCCATATGGGCATTGGCTCACAACCTTCTTCTCCCTTTCTGTCTCCTATAAACCTGTCTTCCAGATTCTAGCTCTGCGAGTCTGCTCAATTTCCTTAATTCATATCAGTGCAGTCATGTAATATTTGTCCTTCAGTACCTGGCTTGCTTCATTCAAGATAAGGTCTTCAAGATTCATCCATGTTATCCCGTGTGTTAATACTGCATTCTTTCTTACAGCTGAGTAATATTCCATTGTATGTATGCACCACAATTTGTTTATCCATACATCTGTTGATAGACATTTGAGTTGTTTCCAACTTTTGGCAATAATGCCGCTATGAACATTGGTGTGAATATATCTATTTGTGTCCCTGCTTTCAATTCTTCTGGGTGTATACCCAGCAGTGGGATTGCTGGATCATATGGCAGTTCTATAATTAGCTTCCTGAGGAACCACCAAACTGTCCTCCACATGGCTGCACCATTCTACATTCCCGCCAGCAGTGGATGAGGGTTCCCATTCCTCCACATCCTCTCCAACACTTGTAGTGCTGTTTTTTTAATAGCCGCCAGTCTAATGGGTATAAGATGATATCTCATTGTAGTTTTGATTTGCATTTCCCTAATAGCTAGTGATATTGAGCATCTTTTCATGTGCTTTTTAGCCACTTGTATTTCTTCTTTGGAGAAGTGGGTATTCAAATCACTTGCCCATTTTTTAAATGAGTTGTTTGTCTTTTTATTTTCCAGGTGTAGAAGCCCTAATTTTAACAAATAATTTAACCAAGGGTCCCTCAACTGAATCCAATATAATCAAAGAATATCACACCCAGAAGAATAGATTAGTTTACAAACATAATCTTTCTCTTTTTATAATTCACAAAATTAATCTCAAACTGTCACAACTATGATGATGTTCTTTATAGACACAATGAGTTACGCCTACCAAATTCCCAGTACTTGCTTGGAATTCAAGTGGCCAGCTATCTAGCACACAAAAACATACCCTTAAACTTGCAAAGATGGCTTCTATTAATAAGAATAGCCAATGCTTGCTGGGAATATCCTATGTGTCAGCCATTATTCTAAAGCCTTTACACCAGTGCCTAGTAAAGTGCTCGACACATAAGCATTCAGTAAATGTGCTGAATGAATGTTGAATGCTTGAATGTCCTTATTCCTGCAAATCTCCCATTTAAAATATCCATTAAGGTTTTAAATTGTATGGGGGGTCGTTAAGAGCACAAGTAGCTATTTGTGACTAGTTGTCTTTAATGGATAATTAAATTATTAATATAATAAATTTCAGATCATGTTTTCTTTAGCTTCTAGCGTCAGCTTAAAAATCTTATTTCATTTAAAATCTAGTTTATTTATGGAAGAGCAAGAACACTTTCACTTTTTTGTTAATGATCAATTTATCTATAAGTTTCAATGTTTAAGAACTTAGGAGATCTTGCTTAGGTACAATTAACCCATTTACACATTTAGTTAAGCGGATTCCCTTAAATATCTCAAACCACATCAGCATCTTAATATATTCAATTCTTTCAAGCACTTCAAATATCTGAAAGGAAAGACTTAAAACATTAACAAGCAAAATCTAAGCATTTAAGAAACTGGGGTAAATTTAACATATCAAACTTATAAAGTGTAATACATTAAGTTGCCTTAAATATAAAAGAAATGTACTCTACATAGAGCACTCAAAAAGGAGCACAATTACAGAAATTGTAAGCGCACACCATATAAATACAATTTTTATAAAAGTACTGATACTGTATTCATCTCTTCATCAGTGCCCTACTTAAATCCAAGACTGCTTAGAGTAAAATATTTACTGATCAAACAAGGGGAAATCTATCGCCATCCTAGACCACTTTACAGAATGAGATTACACATTCAAGGGTATTGGTCAGAGATTTTACACCAGGACCCAAAAATCTTGCAGGGCTTTGCAGAAGGCCTTTTTCTGAGCCATAGTTCATTGGCCTTTACTATTTCTTGGAAAAATAGGACTTTTCACCCCTTGTTTTTTGTTCCTTTTGTTGCAGGATAGTGCATTTTATGTTTTCCACATGCACTTTTAAATTCATAGGCTTCTAAAGAAATCAGATGTTGCATTTTGTTACAAATTTTTTTTATCCATTCAATTAGTAAAATTATGAACGTGTGTGCACACACACACACACATACACACTCACACACCCCGACCTGGATCCTAACTATTTCCTTTACTCTGTAATGGGATTCTCTACCTTCTTAATATTTTACTTTCCTGTCTTTCAAATTG
Organism: Cabassous unicinctus; assembly: GCA_029593785.1. Lineage (NCBI taxonomy): Eukaryota > Metazoa > Chordata > Mammalia > Cingulata > Chlamyphoridae > Cabassous > Cabassous unicinctus. The sequence goes on along the minus strand of JAQZBX010002372.1, from coordinate 67,795 downwards.
AGTCATTTATTGACCAAAGTAAAAAGTAAATTAAAAAAGCAGAGGCCACTCAGAGTAAATGGGGATGATAAAAGAAGTCAGCAGAGGATATTAGAATAATAGTCAACTGGTACACATCATACCAAAATGGGCTACTCTTGACCATGCAGATGTTCAAAGTAGCTTTGGGGTTGCAGGTTCCATTAAAATGACTCTTCAGTGTTGTATCAGTTTCCTATTGCTAAGGTAACAAATAGCCGCAAACTTAGTGGTTTAAAAGAACACGAATTTTTTATCTTACAGTTCTGGAGGTCAGAAATCCAACCTGAGTCTCCCTGGGCTAAAATCAAGGTATGGCAGAGCTGCCTTTCTTTCTGTAGACTCTAGGGGAGAATCCATTTTTTTTTTTTTTCCAAAAAAAAAGCAAGCTGCCTGCAGTCTTTGGCTCTTGTCCCCTTCCATCATCAGAGACAGCAATGACTGGTCAAGTCTTTCTCATGATACCATCTCTCTGGTTCTGACATCTTTTCTGTCTTCCCATTTAAAGACCCTTGTGATTACATTGAGCCTACCCAGATAACCCAGCATAATCTTCTTATTTTAAGGCCAGCTGATTAGCAACCTTAATTACATGTGCAACTTTAATTCTCTTCACCATGCAACATAACATATTCAAAGGTTCTGGAGATTAGGAATACTCAAAGACCTCTTTGGGAGCCATTATTCTGCCTACCCAAATTGGTGTTTGGACAGAACAGGGAAAACCTAACTTTTGCCCTTGGATAATTAGGTGGCCATAGATAGAGACAAAAACAGAAAACAAACAAACAAAACCAAACCCAGCAAGGTAAAGTTACATCTCATTGTTAGCTAGAGCTTAAGCCCCCTTCTCTGATGGATTTGTTTCCCCAAATTAGGGTAAACTGGAAGCTTAGTAGGAAATCAGACTGAGGCTTGTTCTGCTCTTTTTGAACCTAAAGCCCAAACCCTGTCTCAAATATCATCACTCCAATGTGAATATACAGCATAGAGCAAGAATCAGTGAAAGGAAAAAGCCAAAAGGAAAGCCCAGTACCGGCTTATTTATATCCGTCCTATGAGGCTTTATCCTGGAAAGCACCCTTCACTTTGGTAGTAAAATACATGAGGGATTACGAGTATTTAAACTTCGCTTAGTCAAAGAACCCATGCTAGAAGCCAACACCTACAACTGAAAGGTACGTTGTAAGTCACTCAAGGCCTCATCTCAGACTCTGTCTTTGTTCACTATAAATATACCAAGATGAGCCATTGGTTTCACTTTAAGCTAAAATCAATGGGCAAAACTAAAATGAATCTGAAAAATCATATTTAAGAATCTTCTACCAATTTCATTTTGGAAATACTGTTGATTGCATGCAATTATTTTTGCAGGTATTGTGATAATCTCATTTTAATTCACTTTATTCTAAAAATAAAGTTTTGCACATTGCTTTTTTTCAGAGTGAAAGAGAAGCATGTCAGAAAATCAAATACATTATAAGGTATCATATGTCTAAGATGGTTGGGGGCTCATATGTGGAGATAGTTTGTAGTCCTGAGACTATAGAATAAAAGGTTTGAGAAGCTTCTGCCTCTTCTCTGACTTGTAATAAAGCAAAGAACTCTGGATCTACTGCAATCAATGTTTCCCTGTAAGACTTTCCTAAATTAAATGAAGTACTCACTGTTATCAGGAAAATGAAGACCACTTAGGTATTTTTTAACAAATGGCTTTTCACACACACAAATGGCTTCCCAGTGTCTTGGAAGAAGATTCAGTTCTATCTTCTTGTATAATACTTTGCACTTTGCCCCTTTCAGTTCACCATAGCCCAAATATATTAAGGACCAAAAGTCAAGAGACAGGTTGGATTCTCAAGGAATCATTGCAGCATTCCCTCACAGAGTTTCATTTTATAAAAGAGATCTTCAAGTGAGGGAAGATGTGGCGTTGAAGTAACTTTGTTAACTCAAAGCCAGAGATGAACCTGCCACCAGGCCATTTTGTTCCCTTCCATACACACATGCCCTTGTCTTCTTTCATGTGAGAACCATTATCACTAAGGTGATGATTTAAAATAAAAAGGTTGAGGACCTGGACAATCCTCAGAACCATTCTAGAAATTTCTTCAGTAATTGCTTCACCGTATGACAGGGAAGAAAGATGCCTTTAAGTAGACCTCATTTGCCCCTTCACTCTCCTCCTGTCCCTAAATTCTTATTAGAAACGTGTTAGGAAAAGAACCTTTGCAGAGACCTTCCAATTCTCATTAGAAGGATTTTCTTAGCTTAACACCCAGATAAACCTTGATGTGTCTTGTTCTTTTTTTCAAAGACAGTGAAAAAGGAAGTATGCAACTTGGGCCTTTTTCTAACATAAGCAAAATGGAGCTAATGATGCCCTGAAATGTAAGAGCACACTACTGAGAAGAGATCCTGCCCTTAGCAAGTGATTGGAGGGAAGCTTTGTTCCTCCATTGTCCACCGGAAAATAATGCCATATTCAATGGTTTCTTACTTTCAAACTTAAGTTAAACTTTACCCTGCCCAGTAGAGGTACATCTGAAAAGTTGTTCGTAAATCTAACTTTTGAGAACTATATTATATATAGCCAGAAGCTTTCTCTATGATTTCAGAGATCATTTATCATCATTTTCAAATATTAATCATTTTAGCTTCAAGTATCTGTTCTGTCCCACCTCTTAGTCAAATAGCTAATCCTCTATAAATAAACATTTAAATGCACTAGGCTAAACTCTCTCTTTATAGGAATATTTTTATACTCAGAATCATTTTTCAAAGTGAACAATCATAACTCAAATCTTCTGCTAAGGAAAAGTTAATGGTTACATAATGGATTTTCTTCTAGCAACATACACCTTTATAATTAAATAGATATTGAAGTTACTTTGATTGAATAGAACTCTATGATATATATGGAATCTGGTATGAGGCTGGTGCTTAATAAATCATATCACCTCTAATCGATGTCTCCAATTGTTTAATGTATAATTAACAATTATACATTAAATGTTCTGGTCCTTATGCATGGCTTCAACTGAAGAAAATTGTTGAAAATGGCTGCTACTTCAAAAAAATCCCAGAGTTGGAGCACCTACCTCATATTGATCATTGCAAATCTTCATCTCATTAAGCATATCTATTAAATGAATCCCTTAAAAATAGGCATCCATGGTTCTTTTCTTCTTTTATTAAATCACTTAATAAATGTAATGAGGGCTTGAAGTGGTGTGAAGGGAGAGTTCAGAGCCTTTGTGCAGGACAGAACAAAGGGAAACCAAACCCAGTGATACTGACCACCCAGACTTCTGTCCGTTGCTCACTGCTGAAGCCAGAAGGCCACGTCACACCAGGCATACTTGTCCTCCATGCCTCCCAGTCCTGCATCTTGCCACCCCTTGTTTGTGCTGAATTGAGAAAGAGCATATGGCATATGGTATATGCTGCAATTTACTTAGAGGGAAGTTTGAGGACTTGGTCACATACTGTGAAAAAGTAGACTAAAGTGATCGTTAAGAATATGAGAAAAGATATATAAGGAAATAATATACACAGAGGAAAGTGGCCAGGAGAAAAAAAAAAAAGCCAAACAATTTTTTTTTTTCTTTTGGTGCATTTGCTTTCCCCAGATTTCAGCGTGTGATTCTTAAGGATGATTCCAGCCATCTGCATAGTATAAATAGGTTAGCAGAAGATATGGATATGGGCTGTGATCTGTTGGAGAGGGAAAGCCTCCACTCAGCAAATCTGGCTGGGATTGGCATCAGTGCAGTGGCATCTGGACAGCAGCCACAGGTTTGTCACCGTGATACAGAACATTTCAGAGGAAAAATGTGGTGGCAATGCAGGAAAGGAAGTCCATGTGTCACTTGGACCATCTCCTTCTTTCTAGGCCATTCCAGGTAGATGGTTCTTAACCCTGGCATTGGAGAAATTCCAGGAAAATCAATGAAAGACGAGTGCTTCATTTTGGTGGAAAATAAAGAATATATTCAAGAAAAATCAGGAGGCAAGTCACACAGGAAAGAAAGAAAAGTGGTGGGAGACAGAGGACAGGTTTTACCATGACCCAGGCTACAATCATGAAAAGGTTCTCTCTAAACTAAGGTTCACCAGTGTGGTCCCTTGACCAGTAGCATCAGCAGTACTGTCAGACCCTGTTAGAAATGTCAATTCCAGACATACTGAATCAGCATAGGAGGCTTTCAGTAAATGTCTGCTGAATAAGTGAGTGGCATGTGAATTAGTTATCTATTTCTGTGCAACAAATTACTCAAAATTTAGTGGCTTAAAATGAATGAGCTGATTGCTTCTGTGGGTCAGGGACCTTGGCATAGCTTAGCTGGGTGCTCTGGCTCAGGCCACCTACAAAGTTGTAATCAAGGCATGGGCAGAGCCTGCAGTTACCTCCAGGCTCCGAGGCGGGGGGGGGGGATCCACTCATGTGGCTGTTGGCAGGCTTCAGGTCCCCACTGGTTGTTGGCTGGAGACATCAGTTGCCACTTGGGACTCTCCATAGGGCTATTCCTAACAGAGCAGCTTGCTTCGCCCAGAGCAAGGGCTTCAAGAAAGAGAGTGTGAACCAGACAGAAGTGAGTCATTTATAACCTAAGGTTGGAAGTGACATGCCATCGCTTTTGCCATATTCTATTTGTTAGAAAAAAGGCACGAGATGCAGCTCAAGTGGAAAGGATTATATAAGGATGTGACTACCAGCATGTCCCCAATGATCCCCTCCTACATCAAAGGACACTACACAGAAGGACAAAATGGATGGAAGGACATATGATCAGTCTAGTGTTAGACTAAAGATAGATAACAGAGTCCATTTCCCTTCTGTCACCTATTTTATTCCAAGTAACAAGAACAGTCTCTGGCACATGGGATGCACTCTATAATTATTTATCAAATGAATGGAGAATAAATATTATGTGGGGACAGACTAGTACGAAAGCAAAACTGGCCCTGGCAGCTTACTTTTGTTTTATTTTTTCTTTGTTTCCATGACACTTAACCACACATACACCCCCAACATACTATATTTACTTATTATTCTATGCTCTATTGTTCCTCTTTTCTTGCTAGGATAAAAGTATCCCTAGATGAGAGCTTATATTTTCTTTTAAAATTTCTTCCTTTTTAAAAAAATCACTGATGTGTCTTAAGTACCTTGAACTATCATAGGAGAGTTCAATACGAGGACGTCTGTCAGCCAAGATGATGGTGTAAGGCTCTCCAGGATGCCGTTTCTGAGCAAAATCTTTGAACAACTAGCAAAAACTGGCAGAGCCATATTCCTCAAAACTCCAAAAGGCAGTTAAAGGGTAACAATACCTAACTGAGTGCCAAGTCAAAAAAACACAGCTTTAAAAATGATAGGAGAAGCTTGTGGTGCCCAGTGCAGTATGAAGCCAGCACGCACTCCCACTGTGGGCCTGTAGCCCTGTTCTAGAGAGAACAGAGTAGCCCCAATCAACGTAACTGGGGTGCTTGTATGTCAGTACATCAGGTGGCAGCCTAAAAGCCTGAACCAGGAAACTGCTCTCTGCCTTGTCCTCCCAGAACTTGCCCGGCAGGCTGAAGCAGCTTGCAGACAGTTAAAGCAGTATAAAAAGCAATTAGTTAAAAACAATTTCAGTTACAAATGAGTTTTTATGGCTAAGAGATTTCAAAGTAAGTTGGGAGGTCATTCCTGAGGTTACACTTATGCATGTCTTAAACAGTGCCTCAGGTGTGGTTGGGGAAGGGGGAGGGTGGAGGGGTGCCTCCTGAGGGCTCTAGAGATATCTGGACACTATAGGCAGAGCAGATGACCCCAAGAATTCAGGGCTCCCTGTCAGTGGGTCTTACCTTGGAATATATGATAACCTGTCCCCACAGTGTACTGGAGATGGACTCATAATTTTCCTACACATGGTTCTTCTGCCCCTTTTATTTGAACTTATACTTAACATTATACCCGTATTTGTCCCAGAGACTTAAATCTTCTGGCTGTTCATTTACTGGTTGAGCCCTGAATCTCAGCAGAGTTGCAGCCAACACCTACTCTCCAGTTCATTAGACCCAGGACAACTAGCAAAAGGATGATGATGGACAACGTCCATCCCAAAAAAACAGAGCATGTCTACAACTGCAAGCAAGACAGTTCTACCCATCTGCCCCATGGGATCTAAGCCCCCTCTCGATTGGAAGCAGAGTGGGCATCACCATCCCTAATCCTCAAGATTGAGCAATGAACAAATATAAGGGAGGGGTAAATGCAATTATGACTAAAGTAGACTTATTATTCTAGTAATAGAAGAACTTGTATCATTGATATAAGGGCAGTGGTCACCAGAGGTTCTGAGGGGAGGGAGAGGGAAGAATAGGTGTAACATGGGGGCATTTTTTTGAACTTTGGAATTTTCTTCATGACATTGCAATGATGGATACAGGCCATTATACATTTTGTCAAAACCCATCAAATTGTGTGGTGCAAAGTGTAAACCATAATGTAAACTATAGACCATGGTTAGTAACAATACTTCAATATGGGTTCATAAACTGTAACAAATGTATCACACTAATGAGGGATGGTGTTAATGGGGAAAAGTGTGGGGGGAGTAGGGGATGGGGTATATGGGGATCCCCTGTATTTTTGATGTAACATTTATGTAATCTAAAGCTTCTTTAAAAATAACAATAATTTAAAAATAGGAAAAACAATTTAAGACAAACAATAGATCAATCAGGACAGGGGGATTCTATTTCATAGGGAGTAGAGCGACATTCAGTTTCCTGCAATAAAAACAATACATGATCATCTCAATTGACATAGGAAAGGCATTTGACAAACCCAGTATGCCTTCTTGAAAAAAAATACATAGAAATACAGGAATAGGAGAAAACTCCCTAAATATGATAAAGGACATATATAAATAACCCACCTTTAACATCATACTCAATGATGAAAGGGTAAAAGCATTCCCTCTGAGATCAGGAACAAGATAAGGATGCCCACTGTCAACACTGTTATTCAACATTGTACTGAAAGTTCTAGCAGAGCAATTAGGCAAGAGAAAGAAATAAAAGACATCCAAATTGGAAAGGAAGAAATAAAACTTTTCCTATTTGATGACATATTACTATACACAGAAAATACTGAAAATCCCACAACCAAGCTACTAGAGCTAATAAACAAATTCAGCTAAGTGTCAGGGTACAATATCAACATACAAAACCCAGCAGTGTTTGTATAAACTAGTAATGAACATTCTGCAGAGGAAGTAAAGAAAAAAAAATCCATTCAAGTAGCATCTAAAATAATCAACTATCTACAAACAAATTTATCCAAGGATGTAAAGAACTTGTGCACAGTAAACTACAAAATATTCTAAAAGAAATCAAAGACTAAATAAATGGAAAGACATTCTGTGTTCATGCATTGGGGTATAAATATCAGGAAGATGTCAATTCTACTCAAAGCAATTTACAGATTCAATGCAATCCCAATCAAAATTCCAACAGCTGCGAAGCGGATGTGGATCAAGGGATTGGGCTCCCATCTACCATATGGGAAGCCCTGAGTTTGGGGCCTCCTGGTGAGGGCAAGCTGGCCTGCGCCGGGGGAGAGCTGACGGCCAACGCTCATGGAGAGCTGGTGCAGCAAGATGACACAACAAAGAGAAACAAGCAGACACAGAGGAAATGCATAGCGAATGGACATGGAAAGCAGACAGCAAGCATAAGCGGCTGGGGGGTGGGGCAGAGAGAATAAATAAATAAAAATAAACCTAAAAAAAAAAAAAAAATTCACACAGCTTTCTTTGTAAAAATGGTAAAGCCAATCAACAAATTTATATAGAAGGGTAAGGGTCCCCAAATATTGAAAAACATGTTGAAAAAGAAGAATATAGTTGGAGGATTTATACATCCTGTCTTTAAAACTAATTACAAAACTATAGCAATCAAAGCAGCATGACATTGGCACAGGACATTTAGATTGATCAGTGGAATTGAATTAATAGTGCAGAAATAAACCCTCACATCTATAGCCAATTGATTTTTGACAAGGTTGCCATGTCTACTCAATGGGGTAAGAAATGTCTCTTCAACAAAGGGTGCTAGGAAAATTAGATATCCTTTTGCAAAGGAATTAAGTTGGATTGCTACCTCACAACCTATAAAAATTAACACAAAATGGATCAAAGACCTAAATATAAGAATCAAAACTATAAAACCCCTAGAAATAAACATAGGGAAGCATCTTCCAGACCTTGTGTTAGGCAATGACTTCTTAGACTTTATACCAAAAGCATGAGTAACAAAAGAAAAAATAGATAAATGGGACCTCATCAAAATTTAAAACTTTATCATGAAAGTAAAAAGGACTTCATCATGAAAGTAAAAATAATAGCCTACAGAATGGAGAAAATATTTGGAAACCACATATCCAAAAAGGTATTAATACCCAGAATATATAAAGAAATCCTATAACTCAACAAAAAAAGACAATCTTATTAACAAATGAGCAAAAGACTTCAATAGAAATTTCTCCAAAGAAGATATACAAATGGCCAATAAGCCAATGAAAAGATGATCAACATCATTAGCCATTAGGGAAATACAAATCAAAATTCAATAATATACCATTTCACATGCTCTAGAATAGCAACTATAAAAAATGGAAAGTAATTATTGGAAAGGATGTGGAGAAATAGGAGCACTTGTTTTCCTTGGTGGAAGTGTAAAATGGTTGAGCTGCTGCGAAAACAGTTTGGCAGTTCCTCAAAAAATTAAGTATAGAACTACTATTTTATCCAGAAATCCCATTTCTAGGTATATACCCCAAAGAACGGAAAGCAGGGACTCAAATAGATATTTGCACACTGATGTTCATAGTGGCATTATTCAGAAAATTGCCAAAAGATGAAAGCAACCCAAGTGTCCACCATTAGATGAATGAATAAACAAAAGGTAGTATTTATATATACAATGAAATATTATTCAGCCATAAAAAAGGAATTAAGTTCTGATATATATCACAACATGGATGAAACTTGAAGACATCATGCTGAGTGAAGTAAGCCAGGCACAAAAAGAAAATATTGTATGATCTCTCTGATATGAAATAATTAGAATAACAAATTCATAGGGTCAGAAACTAGAATATAGGCTAGTAGGAGGCAGGGGTGGGGTAGGGAGTGAGGAGTTAATGCCTAATTGGTACAGAGTGTCTGTTTAGTGTGATGGAAAATATTGGTAATGGATGGTGGTGATGGTAGCATAATATTGTGAATATAATTAACACCAGTGAATTATATATTTGAATGCAGTTTTGGGGGAAGTTTTAATTTTTATATATATTATTAGATTTTAAAAAAATTTAAAAACAATACATAGGACCATACAACACAGTGAACCTTAATGTACACTATGGACTATTGTTAATAGTGTAATTATAATAACATTCTTTTATCAATTAAAGTTCCACACTAATGAAAAATGTTAATAGGGAACACTGTGGGGGAAGGGCAGTATATAGGAATGCTGTATTTTCTACATGATTAAGTTTAATGTAAACCTTAAACTTCTGTAATAAAAACAAACAAATAATATGTTCAATACATAGATCATTTTGTTTTATTCTTGCTATGAAAATTGTGGTCCCTATCCCAATCTCATGAGCATCACTTGTGAATTTGTTAGAATTGTAGACTCTTAGATTCCACCCTAGACCTATTGACTATTACTCTGCATTTTAACAACATTCCCAGGTGATTCATATGCACAGTGAAATTTGGAGAAAAAAAACTGTTTAAGTTGATTGAAATATGGATGTGAATACAGGAAAATAGACAATAGTCTGTTTTCTTAACTGCTACATTGTTTTTGTTGTTGTTTTGGTTTTTTGTTTTTTAAGGAGGTACCGGGGATTGAACCTGGGACCTCATATGTGGAAGGCAGGCGCTCAACCACTGAGCTACATCTGCTCCCCTACATTGTTTAGACTCTAGTAATAGTGGCAGTGTATAGGTTAGCAAATGATTTGTTATAACATATAATTGTCCATCTTTTTTCATCCATTCTTTGTTAATATCCTGGTTTGTCTTTTGTGGATCCCAGAAAATTATGTTTTTAAGCTAACCCATTGCTGTGCTGTACGTGCCATGTAGATGGGGCCTTTTGATTAGATTCATTTTGGGGAACTTTAATTAGATCACTTTTGATTAGATCACTTTAGGGCCTTTGGACTACATCAGTGAAGCATGACCCAGGTTAGGTCTCCACCCTCCTTCGGAGTTGTAAATAAACTGAGATCTGAAAGCAGAAACACAGAGACAGAGAGCTGCCATTTGACCCTGCCAAGGGAGAGAGAGGGCTCCGAGTTCACCTACAGCTGCAGAAAGACAGGGAAGTCCCAAGAAGCTCAAGGAGACAAGGCCCAGGGAGAGATGCCTGATGGCCCACAGCTGATCTCCAGGAGGAAGTAGAGAGAGACAGGAAGACCTACCATCTTGCCTCACCACAGCACAGGACTCCAGGATCTGCTAGCAGTCAAGAAAGCATCTCTGATGATGCCTTAATTTGAACATTTTTGCAGCCTCGGCACTGGAAGCTTTACACCCAAATAAATTCCCTTTATAAAAGCCAACCCATTTCTGGTGTTTTTGCATTGACAGCCTTTGGCAAACTAAAGCAATAATCTATAAATTAGAGCAGATTTAGGGTTATTCCTCTGATGGTCTTAATCTCTCACATTTGCATTCTAACACGCTTTCTCAAAATGGAAAAGGATGGAGGTACAGTCAGCATGCTGAGAATTGTAGAGAGTGAATGTAGACATCCTTCACGTAAACCATCATGGAAAACATGTTAAGAATGCTTCTCTAGAGCATATATAAAGCTGACCTCAAGGTTTCCCCAAATTAAATTGCTTTAATGCTAATTGGCTTATCAAGATGCATCGCTTCTCCCATATGTGTCAATAAAACTGACCAGAGTTGGGAGGAAGTCACAGGAGCAGGATTCTGGGGACCTGCCAGTATTGCCTGGAATAAAGGTCTTCCCTGCTGACTCTCTGAAGCAGTTTTAACACCAGCAACAAGTCCAACAAAAACATTGGCTTTAAAAAAACACCTGGAATCAATTACTTATGAATTCCTGGATCATTACACCTTAGTATTCTCTGAGGTCCAAATCAGAACAGACTTCCATTCCAGGTTCACGGCCATTGCTAAGAAAGAGTCTCATGAAATGTTGAATACCAGGAGGAATGCCTACTGTGTAGATTTTCCTGTTTCATACTACAAGGTCCCAACCACCTTTGCTGCAATAGAATGGAGCCACAGTCAGACTGATGCCTAAGAGAGAAATGATTTTCTACAGAGTAGCTGGTGGCCTAGCATGAGCACTGGACTCAATAAGAATGGCCCACATTTGATTGTGATTTACCTACCTGGGGTTTCAATCACAATAGCCCTTGATACTCCATGTCACTCAGTATTCATACTCTTGTGCAATCTCTTCCCTTTCAATCTGGGCTTGGCCAATTGACTTTCTTTACTCAACAGAATACAGTAGAAATGACCGTACTGATTTGTAGGCTTAGCCCTTCAGAGGACCTGACAGCCTATGTTTTTGCACTCTTCACAACCCTGAGCCGCCATGTAATAAGTCCAGCTACTGCTGGAAAGACACGATAGAGAGACCACATAGAAAGAGAGAGGCCCTGAGACTACTTGGGAGAGAAATGAGGAACCCAGCCCAAAAGGGGTGAATAGGTGCCTATACATGTGATCCCAGAGCAGCTGCCCCAGCCCACCCATTCATTCCAGCTATCCTATCTCAGGTACAGAGAGGTGAGTGAGGAAGCCACCTTAGGACACAAGTCCCTGAAGACATCAGAGGAATAGCAGAGCCATCCCCACTGTGCCTATGTGAATTCCTGACCCAGGGAATCAGGGGCAAATAAAATAGTAATGATTTTAAGGAGTGGTTTATTACACAGCAATAGATAACCAAAGAGTAACCAATCAACTCCTTTGTTGTGGAGAAAAGAGAAGGCAGTCAGCAGAAGCCACAGGGTAGTAGAGGTAAAGGAGAAAGGACATGAGCTGAAGCAGGGTTGTCATGGGTAGGCTCATGTGTCAACTTGCCAGGTAGTGGGGCCCAGCTGTTTGGTCAAGCAAGCACTGGCCTGATTGTTACTGTGAGGACATTTCATGGACTTAAATTATTAGCAAGTTGATTGCATCCATGGCTGATTACATCTACAATCAACTGTGGAGATTGCCTTCAGCAATGAGAGACTTCTCATCCAATCAGTCGAAGGCTTTAAAAGGGGAGCTGATGATTTCAGCACTTAGAAGAGAGAATTTTCATCTCTACTCCAGCCAGTCAGATTTTCCTGGAGAATTCATTGAGGACCTTCATTGGAGCTCCTGGTTGCAGCCTGCCCTATGGAATTTGGACTTGTGTACCTCCACAGTCACTTGAGATAATTTTATAAAATCTCATAAAATTTATAGATATCTCCTGTCAGTTCTGTTTCTCTGGATAACCCCGACTAATACAAGAGTACATCGATAAAACAAACTCATTTGAAAGCTAAACTTTGGTAAAGGTGGAGCACCAGAATGCAACTGAGCTGTCCTCCAACCTTCAACTGGTTTCCAGTTTTCCATTGGGTCTGAAGAGCAGATGAAATGTGTTCAAAAGTAACCTGATTTCTCTGTGCCTTCCATTCTACCACAGCATAACCAGCCCAGTGTTTCTACCCTTTTCTCATGTTAACCATTACAATGGAATGAGCATCTTCCCACCTCAGGAATGCCCCAGGGCATGTGTCATTCAACCTGTAGGAAGTAAATGTCAAGAGGCAAGGTGTGTTCTTAACACAAGCTCCACTCTCAACTCTGACAGTAAGGTGTTCTGACTAGGGTTTTCTCTTTCCTGGGAAGTCCCAGTACAAATTACTGATATTTATTATTTAACATTAACCATATATTGTCTAGAATTCTTTCTTGTATGGCTATCATGTTGTTTTTTTTCTTTAACTATTAGTTGCATTTGCAAGTACACATGTGAAGATGTGTAAACCAGTTGGACTTTTTCCCATCTGAAGCAGCAGCCTTGTCCCATTACAGCACCCAGTGTGCTCAAGGCAATCAAGCTTTCCCTCCTGCACTGTCCAAGAAAGTTTTTGAGCAATGAGCCAGCTGTACATACAAAAGAAAACTACCTGTCACTGATACCATGGAAGGCTTAAGTAAGCTTCCTCATTATTATGTGGAGCTTTAGTATGGAAGGCAATTCCTCCTATTCGTCTAAGATTCCTATATTTAGCCAGCACCAGTCTAGGGAGACAACAGACATCCTTTGGGGCCCAGCTTATCTCCTAGGCCAACATAACCTTCAGGTCTGATAACCGTGCCAAACACTGAATACTTAAAAGCAAATGTTATTCTAATTAACTGCATTCACAAACCACAGCAGCTCCTTCTCAAGCTGAGCTTAAGACTCTCCCTGGCGACTCAAATCCGCAGCAGAGCACAAAGTATATATAAATAAATAATAAATAAATAATAACATGTGAGGATAAAACCCAGTTTGCTTTAGATGATGGCAATCTCTCCATGACCTTCAAAGCTTAGCAGAGATTATATTCTGGTATATTTTGCAAAGCACGTTAAGAGCGTGGTCAAGCGGGAATACTGTATCTACAGAGCCAACTGCGCTCCACAGCTGGCTGGGCAGTTTCACAAGACAGGATTTTGAGAAGGCTGGTACTGAAAAAGCGCTGATTGATGCCATCACCCGCTACCCCTTCTCCCGTGTAAATAAACTTCCATTCTTCCCTGAAATGACTTTCTGGGACTCAATGCTGTAGTGAAAACCCCATGGGCATTCCATTTATTTTCTCTTTACTATGTTTATCACACAACTAATAAATGTTTATTACAGACAAATTAGAAGATACTGATGGAAAAAAATAAAGACACCTAATTAAATTAAACACACACTCAAATTCTTCGTACTCCAAAATAGCCAATGTTGAATCTTGGTATGTATATTTCTTGATTTTTTTCCTACGAACATACCGTATTTAACATATGAATAATAATTGAGTTTTCTGTGAAATACTATTTAGTGACATCCTTTTAAAAATTAATGTACTGTTTCCTTATAGTTGAATATATGCCTATATCATACTTTTAATAATCTTCCATTGTAAAGATGGGCCATAATTTGTTTAATTAACCTACTGTTATCAGCCTTTTTTGGTTATTTCTAGTGTGTGAGTGTGGAAATGTGCCTGACACTTTCTACAAACTTCCCAGCATTCACACTTCCAAAGGATTCTTGGACATTTTAGTGTCTGCACTTCAGGAAGCTGCCCACTTATACTCTCAATGCTCTCATGGGTCAATTTACTTTGGCATTGTCTTTCAGAATTGCCCCCAGCACCTGCAGTGTGTAAATTTGAACGCGCAGACTTTATCAGTCTAGGCATCCTAGTGGTCAAGGAGAAGTCATATCACATTTCCCCAAAATTATATGCTAGTGTAGCACAAAAGGATCTACGTGAATCTTAAATGTCCAGAAAGTCTCATTTTATTTTAAATATGTACATGAATTTTGAATTCTACTCTCTCATGTATCATGTTAATTTTAATATTATTTCCATACATTATCCTCATTCAAAGTAGTGCCCCGTTTATGCCAATGCAACGTGAAATGCCTGGCATACTTTTATGATTCATGGGGCTACATGGCAGCAAAATTTTTGCTGTTTGTTTATGATTGGACAAACCAACTTTAAGCCTCTTTGAGCCAACTCCTTGGGGTGAGAAGGGATTTGATTTTGGTCCAGTACCGTCAGCGCTTCCTTCCATTCGTGCTCCAGCCATGCACCTTCATATACCTGATCTCATCTGTCCACACACCAGCCTTGTGAGGCATCCACACAGGGAGAACTGTTCCCATCACCTCTGCTTTACCTGGGACCTCTGCAGTGCCACTTCTTTTGTTATGCTCCCTCTCCACTGGCTCCTTCCCCTCAGCCTATAAACAGGCTCAAGTTTTGCAATTACAAACATCTTCTCAAGCTTGTGTTACCCTCTATTTACTGTCCTATCTCTTTGCTTTCCTCCACAGTCAAGTTTTCTGTAGTAATTGCTGCACGTTTGGCCACCATTTGTTTGGTTCCTTTTCTCAATATTATCTTTCATCACCATCTCTCTACTGGAAGTTTTCTGGTTGATCAGCATCAACCTCTAAATAAATGTCTGATCCAATAGACATTCTTCATAGTAGAACTCAGTTTACTTAACGCTCTTTTTTCTTACTTTGACCTCTCCCTTTCTCTGGAACTTCCTTTCTCCCTAGCTTTCTTGACACCACTGTTTCCTCATTTTTTCCCATTCTTTGTTCCCCTTGAGCCTCCTTCACATTTGCCTATAATATTATATCCTTGGGTCTTTTTTTAAAAAAATTCCTTAGTACACTGAGAAGCTGTGTTTGTTTGTGTGTTTTCATTTTATTTATTTTTAAAATCAAATTCATTATAGTATAATATACATACAATAAAATGCATCCATTTTAAGAAAATATCCCTGGTGTCCACTCTGAGGTGAACGTGACTGAGGGGATGCATGGGACAAGCGGCCATTTACAGAGTGCCGGGGTAGAAGCTCACCTTCTGCGGTGTTCACCGGTGAGGGAGGCCCTGGTCCTCACCAAGGACCCCTGTTGCCTGGGAGCAAGAGCTCCTTACCCCTCTCACCAAGGCCACACACTCCTGTGCCCTCCATGGAGCCTTCTGTGACCAAGGCTCTGGCAAGCCCATGATGGCCAGGACTCATCAGAGTATAGGCAAGGATTGGAGAAACAGGAGGACCTGAAGGTATGAACTTTCCATGAGTCAACAAAGCTTTAGGTATAGTTGAATCGCCACAGATATGTTGACCTATCTCTGAGCCATATCTCTTCCCTGAGGTCCTGTCACATATTCAGTTGCCTCTACAATATCTTTACTTGGATTTCCCAGGGGAATTTCAAACTCAATATTTCCAAAGGACATCCTTTACACCTATATTTTTCTCCTGTTTCTCTACCTCAGTAAATTGCCCCATTCCTACCCAAAAACCAAAGCCAAAAATCTCCATGCCATTCTTGATTTACTATCAGTCCTCAGTCTTGCACAGTTCACCTTCAAACTACCTTTCAAATCTAGTTTATTTCCTTTATGCTGCCAGAGCAGTAACATGCAACGTTAGCAGTAGCCTTGGTACACACCTTTATTATCTCTACTGATGGCAAAGAAAGTTTCCTAACATTTCACAGACTCCTGCCTCATCTTCCTGCAATCCATCCCCCATGTTATGCCAAAGATTAAAATATCTTGCCATTCCCTTTTTATTCTTCCCTCCAAAAAGGTAAAATCATACAGAATTTTATAAAATGCCATATTATTCTTTCTTTTGTAGTTTGCTCAAAAAATGATTGGGTATGTCTTATAGAGAAATATACAGCAGGATTTAAAAAACAGATGGAGAAAGGGAATAGAAGGAAAGGCAGGGGAAACAAAGATTAAATCAGAGGTAAAGATGCATGCCATAAACGTATGAACAATTGTTGGTTGGGGCAACAAATTTGCCTCTGTACTTCCTGAAAGCTAAAACAAAGAAGGGAACTTAATTAGTTACAACCTTCATTTTAACTTGCAGCTTAAAATCAAATTTTTCTGAAACCTGAGAGAAATGTCTCCTGTGGGTAGCACAGCAGGACATACAGACCACCATGCCAAAAATCCTAGTCACCCTAGAACCCTCAAGTCCAATCCTTCCTAATCTTACCAACGTTCCTATGGAGGTCTTCAACCTCAGGGTTAATTCATTATTCCTCACCACCTCAGCACCTTGTACTTATTCCTGTTTGCATTAATTGTTTTCTTGAGTGTGCTTCTTTCTGCCCTACTCTATGATCTTATTTAGGCAAGGGACTCTGCCAAACTCATCTTTGTAGCCCCATCAGTAATGGGACGAGTGAAAACATGTCTCGGTGCTTTCATAGTAATTGAAAGGTAAATGATTTGTGCCTTTTAGTACTCTTTTATGATCCAAATAGGACTGAGGCCAAGACTGACTTTTGGGAGCTCATTCTAATAATTTACAGCACACTTTGGTGTTTCCAATTTTCTTAAATACCCAAGCATGTACATCAAAAAGGAGCTTACTTCGTGGGTATCTGGCCAAATGGGATAAGAGGCTAATAGGGCCAGGCAGCCCCCTTTTCCAATATCCCACCCCTGGTCCCAGTGTAGACCACACACAGGCTGCCACATATCTCCAATGGGCTGAACTTGGCCTGAAGCAGATCTGATGGCAATGGTTCCTTCCTTCTCATGCCAGAGGGTGGCACACAAGTAAGGCTGGGTCTTAGAATGACATCCAATACCATGGTTATAACACCAGCTGAAACAGCTTTGGTCTAAAACCAAAGCTCTGACCCGCTACTGTAGTTTGACCACTCCCTTTCATCAGAGCTGAGCAATCTTTCTATTGGTCCCTCCAACCCAAAATTTTAATAGCAAATAAGGACTTTTCTCTCATTGGCTTATTCCCTTTTAAGACTTATATGTTGGCTTTGGAGCTATGTACCCCAGAAAAACATGTTCTTAAACTTAATCCACTCCTGTGAGTCCATTGTAAATAGGACCTTTTGATGAGGTTACTTCAGGTCAGGTGAGGCCCAGCTGACTCAGGATGGTCTTAATCCTATTACTGGAGACCTTTATAAGCAAAATGAAATTCAGATGCACAAAGAGGAAATCACAAGAAGTTGGAAGTCAATGGAACTCAGAGAAGCCAGGAGAGGCTGCTATATGAACTGCCATGGGACAGAAAAGCCAAGGACCAAGGGACTCAGTAGCTAGTCCCAGAACACCAGTCTTCTGGGAGAAAGCTCCACCTTAATGGCACTTTGATCTTGGACTTCTCCTAGCCTCAAACCGTGAGCCAATAAATTCCCATTGTTTAAGCCAACCCATGGCATAGTGCTTATTTCAGAAGCCAGGAAACTAAAACACCATAGCAAAAGAGGGGCCATGTAGTTGATATTACTTTCCCAATATTTCCACTTCTCTTCCTGTTTTAGTTTGCTAGAGCTACTATCACAAATATCACACAATGGGTTGGCTTAAACAATGGAAATTTAATGACTTATGGTTTTGAAGCCAGAAGTCCAAAATCAAACTATCACCAAGGCTTGCTTTCTCCCCGAAGACTGCTGGTAAACCTTGAGGTTCCTTGCCTTGTATCTGGGCCTTTTATCACATCCTGATGTCCTCTCCCCCCTGGCTCTTGTGACTTCTTGGTTTTCTTTATAAGGCCTCTAGTAATCCAGCTCAAGGCCCACCTTTATTCAGTTGGGATACATCCTAAGCCTAAAAAGTAATATCTTCAAAAGGCCCTATTTGCAATGGGTTCACACTCACAGGAATGTGGATTAAGATTAAGAACATGTCTTTATAAATTCTGGAGATTAAATCCTTATCAGATATATGGTTTCCAAATATTTTCTCCCAGTTTTGGGGTGGTTGTTTTACTTTCATGCTAAAGTCCTTTTGTAACCAGGTTTTGTCTAGGTCCTTGGCTAAACTTCACAATATGAATTTCAAGAGCATGCCACGTTGATTAGGCCAGTAAGGTAGGGAGGGAAGAGAAATGGGAGGAAATAACAGATCATGGGTCCCCGGTAGAGAGGATGGGGCTGAAGAGTGATAAAGAGGACAAATTTACAGAGTACAATTTCCCATTATGGATTATATGCCCAGGTTTTATTTGCATGTTGATCCATAGGGTGGGGGCAGGGAGTGTGGACAGGGCACAAAAGGCAAGAACAGGGGTCAAAAGGCAAGAGAGAGCAAAAGGCCTTTGAGCTTGCTTTTTAAACCATTAATTATTCCTCCCCTTTGCTAATGGCATGGGAGGAGTCCCAGCTGTCTGCTGCTTTGATTGATTACCAACCCATCAATCCCCTGGGAGGGCCCAATGATAAGGCCCCTGGAGAACATCCAGGACTTCTCCTGGCTCCTGGAGGAAATCTTATTCCAAATGGGAGAATCTGTGAGAGCCTTCCTGTAGCCATCTTGGGGGTAACAATGTCCATGTGGATTTCTTGCCAGGTTCCAGATCCGTCTATTGATTCCCTATCTAGCCTGCTTCACTTTGATGCATAAAAGTTTTAAAATTTGATGAAGTCCCATTTATTTATTGTTTTCATTTGTTGTTTATGCTTTGGGTGTAAAGAATAAGAAACTACTGCCTAACACAAGGTCCTGAGGATGCTTCCCCAAATTTTCTTCTAGGAGTTTTATAGTCCTGATTCTTACATTTAGGTGTTTGATCCATTTTGAGTTAATTTTTATATATGGTGTGAGGTTGGGGTCCAATTTCATTCTTTTACATATGGAGATCCAGTTTTCCCAGCACCGTGCAAGGTGATAATAGTAGGGTGGTACCTGGGAACCCTGAATTTTATGGATAATTTTTCTGTAATCCCACAACTTCTCTGTAATAAAAATTAAGAACATTTCTAAATTGGTATACATAATCAGTCTACCACACATCCCCTCCCTGGATGCATGAAGGGTTACACTTCCCCACCCCTCTTTGCAGTAGAGTCATGTAACTAATTCTGACCAATTCTTCACATAGTCTTCCCTTGGCAGAGTTGACATAAAAACATATGCTGAGATGGAGGTGCCACCAAATCAAAGCAGCCTGGATTGCTGAGCCACTGCATAGGACGTGGCTGCCCTAGAGAGTCACCAAGACCTGCAGAAGATTTTTCAAAAGCCAGAAATGATGTATGTTATATTAAGCCACTAAGTTTTGAAGGTGATTTGATCACAGCATAACTTACTCTATTGGGATGTATATGGCGGCTTTTAAGCACCACCACTGACCCAACCATTTTATCTTACTCAAAGAGAGAGTTTAGTTAGTCAGAGAATACTTCTTTCTTGATAGGTATAAAATTATAGTTTGATTCAACATATATTATGAAGCAAAAACAGGTTCTCCATCTAAACTCTGGTTTTTCACTCCGTTTTCAAGGGAGGAAAATACATCAACATAAAAAATTCTCCAATTAAGGCCAAAAACTGGTCCTCCTTTTTGAACCCAATCTTTCCAATAAGAAATATGCTTCATAGGCCATTTACCAAATGGTATATAAGAATTCCTAGATTGGAGATCAAAAGAAAGACCCGGGTGCTCAGTTCTTGCTAGAGAGTATGTATTTTCGCTTGCTCATTTGGTTTTGGGACAAAAGTAGCAATGATTTTTTAAAGAAGGAGAATCAGCATTTTTGTTCACACAAAGGCCAAAAGGGAAACAAGCCGAAAGGCAGAGAGAAGAGTTTTTTTGACATGACAGGATGATGTGGATGTCCAGCCCTTGCTTTCATGTACTCATGAATGGTTTAGTCAAGGAGACAGAGTTTAAGAGAATCGTTTTTGTCTGGCGGAACAGAGAAAAAGTGTGTGCCAGGTTTAAAAATGTTCTGCACGTGAGTGCCGGTGGCTTTTAATGCATTTAATAAACTCTCAGCATGTGACAGAATCTATACAAAATATGAAAAGGCTAAAAATGATCTGGATGCCAGGATTTGTATTTAATTGCTTCTCTCACTTCCCAATGCCTACTTCAAACAGAGGTGTAACCCTCCTTTCATATTGTCTGCCCACCAAAGCTATTTGCCAGTGAGATTACGCCTGGTATAAGCTTTTAAAAAAAGGAAAAGAAAGAAGAAATCTCTCTACTAAGAAAGTGCTGAAAAGGCAACAACTAAAATAATTAATCTTTCAACTGAAGAGGTCCTTGTTGCTGAACAAAGCTCTCAAGCCCCTGTGGTTTTGATTACTTAAAAATCTCACGGGAATATATGGGTCCTCACAAAAGACACTTATGCAGGGCGAATAAAAATTTATATCCTGGATGTTATTTATAATGCCTGTGCATGGTTAATTAAACTTTTTTTCTGAATTAACAATTTTCAGGGCCTAGGGAACAAATATCTCTGCATTTTCAGGTCCTTAGACTTAAGATATTTCCCTGACTCAATAATCTAGAGTCAGGATACTTAGCTGCTAAGATATGCTGAATACTTACTTTGTGCCAGATGCAATGCTAAGTACTTTACATGTATTGACTCATTTACTCCTTCACAAAATCCTATGAGAAATCCACTACACAGATGAGAAAACTGAGGCGCAGATGAAGTAGATTTCTTAAGGCCATTCAGTTAGTAAATGTCAGAAGTGGGATTCAACTCCAGGCAGTCTGGTTCTAGAGCCTGCCTTTTCATCCTTGTGCTGTAGTGTCTCTTGTATTTGAAATATGCCTCTGAGTAATTAAGTTTCTGTGCAGGTTTGCAAACAACATACCCTATTTACAGATGATAAAACTGAGGGCTCAAGGAAAGGATTCAGAATTTATTGAAAGCTAGTCAAAGGCTCGCTGGGAACACACACCAGCGTCATGAAATTCTAAAGCCCATAGCACCTCCTTTCCCAAATTTACTTACATCTCTTCACTTGATAGTGTTGATTGTCAAGATGAAGTACAAATAACTCTTAAAGGGGCAAATTTTTAAAATTAAATACTACTTAGGAATTTAAATGCATGAAAAAGATGGAAAATGGAAGAGGAGCACAAAGATATAGTTTTTTAAACAGTTGCACAGGTAGAGAGTGCTCGTTGTAATGGCTTTCTTCACATTATTCGCCTAGGGTCATGAAATCCTCCATGACCTCCCGAGAAAAAACACAGAGCTGCTCCTTACTATCTTCCTTCCCACCTGGGGAGCCAACAAGCTCACTGCTCACCCAGGGAAGCAGACGAACACCAGTGGATAAGAAGTGTTCACAAAGATTACCTTTTTGTGATGTTTCTTTTACTAAAGAAGTTTTGTCTCTTTCTTTGTGTTACTAAATGTGCAATGACATAAATGGGTGTGAAGCGTTTCATAAGGTACAGAGTGCCAGATAATGTAATGTGTTGCTCCCAAATGTGTCTTGAGGTTGATTACCACAGACAGTGTGCTGTGTAAGATGTACATTACTGCAGTCCCAGAGACTTCAAAAGTCGTTGATGACCCAAGGATGCCCAATGCATGCTTGACAAATTATTCTATTAACTACAATCCACAAAGTCATCTTCTTAAGTCCTTAGACTTAGACAATTTGGAGCCCCAATCCACTCTTTGGTGATCTTTGGTGGCTGAAAATGAAATGCGCAAGAAAACAAAACACAAGAGAAAACCCAGACTCAGTTTTCTGCTTCTGGGAAATTAGAACCTTGAGAAAACATCCCCAATGGCAAGATAGATCCATCATCAGAATTGTAGGAATCATATCTTCTAAAGTAAGGAGATCTAATTAAGTGATCTCTAGTGAATGAATGAATGGAGGAGTACATAGGAAAATGTTTATGTTATTTAAAAATTACCATTGAAGTGGCAAGTACACAGGATGAGTTACCAAAATGTTGGAATAATGGTAAGATGTTGAAAAAAAGTGTAAGTTTCAGTGGTTCTATTCCTGGACACACTTAAAAAAGGTAATTTGTCCATGGTTGATGATACATACAAAATGAACCCAAATAATTATGGAACTCTGGACTAAGAACCATAAAATGGCTTACAACAGAACACTTAAACATTGCTTTTACATGAATCTTCAAAAGAACCATATTCTTAGATTCTTGACCACAGAAAGATTAAGAAAGTTTGCTGAAGGTCGTGCAACAAGTGGCAGAGCCAGGTTGAAAGCCAGGCAATGTGAATAAAGACTCTGGTCTTGGGTTGCTGCCACTCCATCATTTTTCATGTACGAGTTTCACCTCTAGTACAAGGGAATAATAACTAGTTCAAAGCACTCTGTTGTTATGATTGTTATTAGAGGCAGTACTACTAGTCACTGTATTAGTAGCAGTCATAGTGCTGGTAATAGTTAATACATATTGATTACTTATTATTTTCCATTCTGCCAAGTATTGTACATGCATATCACATCTATTCCTCCTAAGGAACATATCAATGGAAGTTAGTGGAGGTACTGTTATTATTCCTATTTCACAGATGAAGAAAATGAGGATTAGAAGGGTTTGAATAGTTTACCCAGGATAGCACAGCTAATATGGGTTAAAGCCAGGTCTCTGGCTCCAATACCCATGATCTTAATCAACATACATGTTCATTGTCTATATACATTTATGTGTATATACATATTCTGGATAACGCCACCATTTTTTCCTTATTCATATTTCATCAGTGGCTACTTCATGAGGCATGCCAGACATGTAATGATCTACATTAGATAAAAAGGGATTATTTAATGAGAGAACAGTCACCACATGGCAGATGAGTTTGGGTTATTTCCCTACAGAATAGATTGTCTTTCTAACATGTTTGCAACCTGCTCTGATTATGACCCCACCAAGGTCTCTTTCAATCTAACCTGAGAGTTGCATCATGCCTATGGGCTCTCAGTCTCTCTAATCTGAGTGTGAGGACTCTGCAGGCTTCCAGATTCTGCTCCAACACTGCTCTGCTGGAGAGCTGGAAAGAAAAAACAAATTCCTTTTGGCAAAAGGAGTTACTTCTGGACTTCCCACATTCCCCTATCAATTGCCATTTGCTTTAATATCACACTTTCATTAATGAATCTTTCCTAATTAATAATTTTATCATTATATATAATTTTTATATTTTTTATAATGATAAGATCATTATTTAATCTTTGCATACTTCAAGTCTTATATGGTACATATATTGAAGCAAGTTAAAAATAAATCTCGGGGTTTCAGCTCCTTTACTTCCTCTAAACCCATTTCCATGTTGTCTGTTAGAGTGGTGGCCGTTTGCCTACTGGAAACCCTCTTTGTCTCTCTCCATTAAGAAGACTTCACAGCATGGCCTTGTCATGGCCCCATACGAAGAATATGCTTCCCCTCCCCACTGATGGTGGACTTGACCATGTCCAACAAGAAGCTTTATATTTCATTGTATGTTTCTTTCTCTGTCCTCTATCATGAGAAGGACAAGAGCTAGAGAGGGGCTGCTCCTTGAGCCTGAGTTCTAGACCGTGAAGTAGTTTGAAATCCACAGCCAGAACAAGAGCCATGGCAGAAGATCTGAAGCCACCAACAAGTAAAGTGAGCAAGGAAAAAAATAAAATAAAAGCTATAGTATGCCAGTGAGATTCTGAGATTGCTTGTCATGTAGCACAACATAACAAAAGCTGACAAAAATATATCCTCCAACTACTTCTGGTTATACGCTCCTTAACATTCCAACCATAACATCTATTATCTGGTCGCTTTCTTCTCCAGCTCCCATCACTTGGCTTCAGCCTTTATGTGTTACCATGTCTGAAATGTGTGTAATGCCTTACCACCATCCTTTTGCCTCTGAAGTCTTCCAAGACTAGAATGTCCTCCATCTGTACTGTCATCTGAATAACTCTTAGCCCACACTCCCTAAGCAAGCTTCTCCCAGCCTCTCAGAGGCAAGCTGGCTTGCATGCTCCACCTCTATACTTTCATAAGACCTTTTTCTGCCTTTAATATTCCACCAGCAATTTTCATGTTCCTTCTCTGTGCCAAGCTCTGGGGCTTTAAATGTTGAGCAAGATGATATTGTTCTTTTCCTTGTGGCATATATACAAGGAATCTAACGAGCAATCCTCAAACATACCGCATCATATGTAATCATCTGTGTATATGCCTCCCTCCTACACTAAACAATGAGCTTCCGGGAAACAGGAAACCTATATGGCACCCCGTGTAGCTTAATTGCTTCACACACTAGGACTTCAATTTATGCTTGTTGAATGGGATGAAGAAGCAATGAGTAAGTCAGTAAATACACAAATACGCACATAAGTAAATAAGTATATAAATAAATACTTTCTGCAGTAAGTCGCTCATGTAATTTTGGATTACTCACATTATGAAGCATTGCTAGGTCTCTTGCTCCTCAAATGTAAAACAATGAAGTTGGGTTATATAAATGCTGTGGTTTTTCAAACCCAAACATTTGAAGAAATCTTGCACACAAAGCCAGTTTATTTCGAAAGCTACTTTATCAGGAAAAACCAAAAGAAGGACATTTTACCTTGTTTTTTTTTTTCATACCAAGTAAAATAGGCTTGTACATATAGATAATTCTGGTTATTATTATTTCTCAGTGCTGTGATATCTTAATGCTAAAGCCTTTTCCAAAAGCTGAAAAGTGACTATCTTCCATTTTCAATGGTGCCTTAGAGTTTATAATCCAATCTATTTACTGCATTGTATTTTCCAGTATTTTATGGTTTATTTATTACTGTCTAAGAGAATACATAGCTCCATTCCATTTTTTTTTTGTCAGCTTCTCTGCTGAAACTAAAGGAATAATTAACCCAGAGCACTTTAAGCTATAATAAGCATTAAAAGACTGGAGCATTAACTTAAATATTTGTGCTATTTTGGATGTTGGTTTTTGGTTTTGTATTAACTGATTGATAAGTTGATGACTTTGACTAGAGTTTTCTAAAAAACTTATTTTAGACAAAAATTAAAGTTTCTAATAAATGATCTACAACACTGTGACAATTTCACCCTTATAATCTGGATTATATAACTACTTCCTTCTTCTAATGGCTACAGTTGGTAATCAACAGTCAAGAAATCACTAGAGATTAAGGGAATGAACAGAGAAAACAAAAATCATCTTCATTGCATCAAAAGTTCCTACTATGTGACAAGCTGGGCACTTCTGGATTTATTCAATCATTAGCCACGGAATTTAAATGTAACCTAGTGCATGTGAGCATGTGCTCACACATACAAAGCTTTACTTGGATTTTCCAATAATTTACTGAAGGCAGAGGAGGTTAGAACATCAGCTCCATCTCAAGTCAAACAGAGATTGCAAAGCTGAACTTGATTTGTTGCCCAAGAGTAGCCATATACTTTACATGAGAACATCGTGAGTTCTAGAATAAAGTCCAATTTTTCCAGATATGTTTCTAAATATTTAAAGCTCCAATGCCATCAGACTTTACAGAGTTGAAATCTAAATAGCAAAAATCTTTTTATGCAATGGAGGCTAACTTTCTAAAACAAAACAAAAGCTTTTATTATTTAAGCCCATATTCGGAATGGCCAATGAACCACAAAAATATCTTTTCTCCTTCTAAAAACCTGGACAAAATGACAGTAAATGGATTTAAAAAGCTGTTGCTACACAATCAAAACAGAGGATTTAGAGGAGCCAACTTCAGCTGAGAGTGTCCTAGAGTTTAGACATGGAAAGACAGTGAAGGGGTGGTAACCTCCGTAGCAAAGTGGAGACAGATTTGCATAAGTGCTTGCCCTGGAGGAATCAGGTGAGAAGAGAATACATTTGTTCTACAGAAATCCCAAGGGAATCAGCATTTAAGGCTCCAGGAAATGTGGACAGCAGAGGTGAGCCAGCCTCTGGTAACAGGAGATGGTTTGAAATTCTGTATACCAAATATCTGAACTCCAATGATATCACCCCAATACTACCAAGCCAGGCAACTACTGGTCCCTCTTAGTTACACACTGCCTACATTCTTGTAAATTATTAACCTCCTCAAATTAGCTCATTTGTGCCATCTGCTTGCTGATGGGACCTTGACTGATACTATAATTTGGTACTTAGGAGTGGGGTCAGAGGCCAGACCTTCAAAATGGAATTCTAGTATGGTGTTGCTCATATATCTGAGGAACACAGAGATTCCTATTACTGGAAAAATGAAAACTAGGTGGTCCATGGCATGGTATAGAATCACAATTACTCTATCACCAGTGCAGGTGAGGACATGGCGTTGGGAGACCAGGTGCCTGTGATAGCTAGTCACTAAGAGAACAAAAATGTTTATAAAGCTGTGGAGGCCTCTGGCTTATTATGGCCCTAGAGAGCAAATATAGGAAAAAAAGAGACATTAAAAGCTACAAACCCATGGAGAAGTATCTCTGAAGTAGTTTCTCATTTCTATTCGTCACAGGTGAGAGAAATAGAACAAAGAGTGGCCTCTTCTCAAACTAAATTCCCTGTTCCGGCTTATCTAACCCTCCCACATTCTTATTCAAGTCACTTCCCCAAAACCCCACATCAGTAAAGGGGATGAACTCAAACACTGAGAACTTTCCCTAACGCTTTTCACCTTAGGATTGGGTTAGTTTGGGTGCCTAAGACTGTAAGCCCACAACTCCCAGCCAGTGGGAGATGGGTAAAGTTGGGGAGGGAGGGAAATGGGACATTGAGTCAGGGGAACTATGTAATCTTTGTTCTTACACTGATCACGCTCACTTGCCCGCTTCCATTGGCCTGGGCGTGTGCCCTTTCTCATGAGAAAGAAATAAATTGCTGCTGCCTCTAGTCCAACTCTCTGTCTTCAGAACTTTTATTTTGAGTAAGTGGTCGCCATCCCACTCATGGGTCAGATATAGCTAATTGATCACAAGAGCCATAAAGATGAAGCACAGTGATATTCCATGAAGGTGTTGTTTTACACATAGGCAGAAATATTGGCTGCCTAAGCATAAATCTAGTTCTAGTTATCATGGTGGGTTTTCTGTTCTCTTACTAGTTTCCAGACCTAAACCAGTCTGGACTGGAGATGAGTCCTGCCTGCTTGAAGAAAGAATCCTGCAAGCTGACAACTCATGTATATTGTGACTCTTTCACTATACTTTTCCAAGAGGATCCTGTACCCATTTGCCAGGGTGATTGTACTGGATAAAAGGATATAGCTTGGCTTTTTAGGGGTTATTAGACATTGGCTCTGAATTTATGAAAATCCCTGGAGAGCCTAAATACAAATGTGGTGCACAGGTCAGAGTAGAGGCTTATGGAAATGTCCTGATGTAACACATGATCTAACAGTGGGTCCAGGCAGACCATGAACACATCCTAAGAATAGTTCCCTGTTCCCAGGAGAGGAGGAACACTTAGTAAATGGGCAGAATTCACACTGGATCCCCAAACCGTGGAGTAATGGCTTATTATGTTAGGAATGGCTAAATGTAAGCCATTGAATTTGCCCGCTCATTGGGGATTGCTGGAATTAGTAATGCGGGGGTGATGATTCCTACACATGCTCATTTAATTCATCAGTGAAAAAGCCTTAACCCAGACCCCAAATATTTTCCCTTTTTCTAAATATTTCATCTTGTATATTTATTAACCGTAGAAGATAGTGTTTGTGTTATTATTTTAAAACTAATTCATGCTCTTAAATTCTCCACACTTTTAAAATAAGAAAACAATGTACTTTAATAAGAAACCAAGGGAACTTGATCAGCCAATTTGTAATTCTCAAACAATCAAACAAGTATAAAAACAAAATCAAACTATGGCACAGTACTCAGCTCAGCAACACATGCTCAAAACTGTATGCTAATGACTTGTTTTCACACCAGCCATATGTTAGAATATACTGGGACTAGGGTGGAGAGGAGAAAGAGCAGTGGGGAGAAAGAGAGCCATGTTACTGATGAGGAAACTGAAGTAAAAAAAAAGATTAACTGCCCAGGGTTATGCAGCTGAAAACATGTTATTCAGGCTTCCATCCCAGGCAATTTGGTCTTGCTTACATCTGAATGGACATAGGTGGAATTGTATATGAGTGTCTGAAAACATTTATTCTCAAACAATTCCCTACAGGAAACCTCCAGGCAACAAATCAGACTGAAGATTTGGTATTGATGGTTAACACTTTTGAGTGCTGAGTTACTAATAAATTTTGATTCTGGGAACATTCCTTCAGTTCTTGGTGGGTTATTTCAAGAAGAATAGATAAAATAAGTATTACAAATTATACTGTGAAATGGGAGTTATTATAGGAGTTCCATTTAATTTGTTTTGTATTGTTCTTGGATTTAGTTTTGTTGTTGTTTTTTCACTTTCAATTTTTTTTGATGAATTAGTTCCCTTCAGCAATCCTAGTTTGTATTTCTTGGAATTCTAGAGACATTTTTTTTTTAACTGGAAACTTGATACACTTGCATTTTAGAACAGGAAATAAACACATGTAAAGACAGGGCTGAAGTGAGGAAAACTACGCGTATAACAATGGACTAAATACAGACTGTGGTTTGGTATCCCCCTAATTATAGATAAATTTTCGCACTCTAATATTCATAGAGATTGACAAATATATTAAAAAATGAAGTCCTCAGGTCAGTGCACAGTCTCATTACAAAAGGTGAGAATAGAAATGAAACAAATCTTTCATTACCAAGAAAACAAAACACCGGGGAGCCCTTGGTAATTGAAATTTACCATCACTGGCACAGAAATGGGGCAATTTTATCTTCTTTTTTCGGTAAATGGTCTTGAAGATCCACTGATGAAATATAAGCCCAGTGCTTCATCTCTGCAATCTTTGCCCATCACTGCTTTTTCATTCTTCCTTTTTCTCTTGTTTTCCTCCATCACCTCTCTTATCCCCACCCAGTAGTTCTAAGGAAACTAGCAGCAAAACAAAGCAACATAACAGGCGATAACCCACGTAGTGCTACACAGAGTTAAACTTTCTACTTGAGCCAACAAGGGTGTGAAGGGAAGATCAAAAACAATCCAAAACTGAGGCATTTTGCTTAAGAAGAAAACCTTCTTTCTATACCCTACTGTCTCTGCCCAGTTTCCACCCTCAGCTGTTTCCTAATCCAATCACATCTAGATAATCTGATTATGCTTAACTGTGTTTAGTCATTATATGGTTCAAGTGGATGCAAAATCCTTTTGGGTTATTTCAGTTTTCAGGATCAGCACTAAGTGCTATCAAAGACAGGAGAAACCCTCCCTTCTATGAAGCAGACTTGGCATTACAACAGTGCACACATGATGCTAAAGAGCACGGAATCCTAGCTCCCCTGTTTGGGGAGTACCAGCAGTGGAGGGGGCTCAGGCCTGTCTGAAGGGGTGACTTCTATCCTCTGCCAGCCAAGCGGGAATGGAGGCCCAGTGCAAACAGAGCCTCTGATTTTTTTTAGAAAAGCCAGAAAACCCAATTATTATATAAAATCTGATTTTTAAATGTTACGTTGACCTCCAATTTTCTTAAAATAACACACAGGCCAAAAAGAAAAACACATAAGAGTGACAGTTGGCGCTTCTTGTAGGTCACTGGTTTGTAATCTCCACATGAAGATGAGTTCACCGTATTGAACGACAGAATATTTATCTGATTCAGAAGTTAAATAGAATGTTTGGGGATTTTAGAAACCATCACTTCCATCATTTTACCTTTGAGGAAACTGAGGCCCCACATTTTTTGTAGCCAGTTAGTAGCAAACACAGTCTAAGAATGCACGTCAACTGGCCTGCAAACCAGACACTGAACTGAACATCAGATTGATTTAGCACGTCTTTCATCATGATTCCCTCTTTATCATTTCTAGTATACAGAGGACCTTTTAAAGTTAACATTCCTAGAGGAAAAGAAAAGGATCTCGACACTAGACTGAAATAGGCTGTGGTACAGCAGGTGTGTGAAAGCACCCTGGGTCCTCTGGGAACGTGATTTTGCTTGGGTGGGCCACTGGCACCCATCTAGTGCAAATGTCTGTCACAATCTCATCAGATGGGGTTCTCTAGCTTAAGCTTTATAAAGATTGTTCATGACACCTCTGCATGACAGTGTGTGGAGGCTAGGACCAAGCACTGAATCCTTTACCAGCCAGCTACTGCCACTACCACACTTCTCAAGGAGGTTAGTAGAAAGGGACACTTCAAGTAAGCCCATTCCTGGCTATGGCTCTGAAACAAATCCATCCTCTGTCTGCTTACCCTGAGGAGCTACCCCCAAGCACTCCTTTTCTCTTGAATAGAAGGTACCCTAGCAGCCCCCCTGGTCTTTTTCCCCCAAGACCCCACTCTGAACTGGGTTGGCGTTGTCATCAGCATGGTGCTGTAGCTCAACCCGTAGGAGGGTCCTGATTAACCCCAAACAAAGGGGATCCTAAGCAATATAAACATCGCAAAAGAAAAGCGGTATTTATACCAAACAAAGTACATTAAATCTCCTTGCTTCTCCCACAAAAAGCACAAACTCCAGCACCATAGTCCCACCGTCTTCCAGGATAGGGGGAAGGAATGGGAAAAGAAGTATCTCAGATATCCCCCATTAGAGTTTTCTATTAACAGAGATTTTTTAAAAATAAGATTATAAAAATCTACACCATACTGAAATGATTATTTAAATGTAAAATATGCATAGGTATATTTGAAAATATAGACATATGGGCTTCCATGTATATGGAAAGAAAATATTGCTCATAGAAATATTAATTATTTTACTTGAAAGCAATTTGCTAATATCTACAAAAATTAAAAATACTTATATCCTTTGACCAGGTCATTCCATGACTGGGAATCTATCTCATAGAAATATATGTATGAATAGGTAAGGATATACGTGCTGGAATGAGGTGAAGGGAATGGCTGAATAACCATGGCATAGCCATACCATGTATTAATATGTCATCTCTGATAAAACCATATAGAGCTGTAGCAGATGACTGGAGGAATTTTCATGATTTATAGTTTCATGGGAAAAGCATGAAGCTGGGAAGAGTGCATGATATGATCCCATGTGATACCATTGTTTTAATGTTAACAATTACCAAATAGATCCTTGACTACAGGTTTGCATGTGTGTGTGCATGTGTAAAATTATTTGAGTAAAGAATAAAATATGGACAGGTACAGATACACAATAAATTATTAAGAAAGGGTAGCATTTAGGGGGTGAGTCAGTTTAAGGAGTTTCTCCTTGCTTGGAACATTCTCTGTATGCGTGCTTATTTTAACTGGAGATGAGCATCCCTCAATTTGTGCCTCTCCTTGTCACTTTCACCCCTAAACACTCTCTATTCCTCACCCAGGAGTCTCTGACATATTATGCTGGTACAAGAGTGATTTTTATTGTGCTTGTATTTTCTTGTAGGAATAGTACAAGATTTGGGAGAAGCTGAATAACGTTCACAAATTGTACAGAGACCCTGAGGTTGTTATGTAATTTCATTAAAGTCCCATTCTTTCAGACTATAAACATCTATGAACAGCTAGGGTCTTGTATTTGTGCAGTGGGCTTCACCGAAACCAACCGTGCTCTCAGTTCCTCTGGCAACAGGCACACAGACAGTAAAGTTCATTTCATTTCCTGAGGAAGCCACAGTAATTAAAAAACGATTTCCCTATTCCGTGTGGAACGTAGTTAAAAATAAAAAGTTATGGGGAAAAGAAAGTGTAGAACCGCGGTGTGACTCTCCATAGAGAATAATCTGTCTCCAGCATCCTCTAACTTCAAGGTGACAATATTCTTGAGTTTCTGTGTGGACATTTGCTCACCTCTCTTTTGGAAAAAAGGACATTTTTTTCCCCTATATACATGTAGATAGCATGTTTTTCCATACAGAATAGAGATATTCTTACTTTGTAATATGTTAGTCATAATGTCTTATGGGAAGAATATGCCTAGTTTTTCACTCAAATAAGCAAGAATATGAGTACACATCTATTAGATAGTCAAAGTCAATTAAAATGCCCATTGTTATCAAAGATGACTGACAGGGGTGTTCTCATGAAGAGATGATGAGATTGTTTACCACTATAACCTTTCTAGTTATATAGTTCAAGAATCTTAGGCTGTTCATACCCATTAACCAGCTCAGTATACATTTTTATATTTATACCAAGGAATTACTCAAGGATGATCAGAAAGATTAATGTGCAAAGTTGTTTATGAAGAATTGAAACATAAATATACAATCACAGAGGAATGGTTAAATGTCCATATTATTATGCAACCATTAAAATCAAGATTTTATATCAGAAAATCAAATATAGTTAAGGCAAATATTCAAGAATAATATTAAGTGAAAAAAGCTGGATGAAAAATGATGTGTAAAATGGACCTAGTATTGTTTGTTTGGGATTATCTATCTATGTATCGATGCATCTATCCATCTACCCATCGATCCATTCATCCATCCACCCATCCATATCCATCCATTTACCTATTTTATTTACCAGATATATACATATAATTAAATATATATTTATAGGAAAAGGTGGAATGAAATACATCAAAATAGTAGCAGTTTTCTGGGTGGTAACATTTATTATAGGGGATTCCTCTTATCTTCCTTTTATTTTATTTAGTTCTGAGTACTTCTACAACAAATATGTATTGTTTTAATAATTTACTTTTTATAAAATTAATCAGGTAAAAATAGAAAATGGAAATAGGTAAAGTCCCACATTACCATCATACCATGATGGTAATACTCCCTCTCCTTTCTCACGTTTAGGAAAATTGGTCTACCCTACTCTTCCATTGTTTAGTATTAATTCCCCTAGGGATGGACAAATGAATTTCTCTATGTTTTCACTGCCAACAAGAATGCTTCAACATATGTTATTACACAGGCTTCCTTTTCCACGGTGTAAGAATTTCTCTAGTAGACACTTGAAGTCATGTTACAAAATGTTAATATTTTAAAATTGGGGTGGAGAAAGAGCTCATGGATGCCTGTCACTTTATTTTCTGTACTTTTCATTACATTTGAAATATTCTATGATTAAAATTCATTAAAAGACAAGTAAATAAATGAATACAGTATTTTATATATTTTATATTTTTCTCTTGAAATTTAAGTTAAATTGTTATTGTTGGTTAAAAGGTAGATATACATTTTAAAATGGCAAAGTGCTATCTTGATATTCAAAACATATCATTAAATACCACTTTCTCCTAGGAAATCAGAAACTACTGCTTTATACCAGGTGACTGAGCTTATTACAGTAGGATACAGGCAGAAGGCATCTCTCGATTTTAATTAAAATCAGTTATGTGAAAATTGCCTAAAAATGTTCACAAACTTTCAATTCAGCATAATTCATATATATAATATTGGTAAAAATTAAAACTGTGATTTAAAAAAAGAAACCGCTTTCTTCCTTTTGACCAAACAAGAGAGATATTTTCCTTTCTAAGTAAGAAAATATATTGTTAGATGTGATACTTTGTAATGAAATGGAAAATTAAAAACATTTTTAAACCAGGAGTCAATCATATAAGACCCTTTCTTTAAATTTGTATCAGGCTTTCAGTTTTGTTGTTGATTGCTGAGTGAGCCCCTCCCCCCAGTCAAAATTCTTCTACATTAGTCAGAAAAATCACTGATGCTGACAAGTTATTATTTATTTTTCTTCTTTCACTATTGAAGAAGACAGGATTACTTATCCATAACTATCAAGCACGTTAAATCAGGTGCAAAGGGTATCAAAATCTTCTGCATCTTTCAACAGTTTCTAATATCAGCTACAAATACTGCAGTAACTCAGTCAATCCAATTCTAATTAACTGGATTTAGTCCAGACTCCACAGGATAAGAGAAATCCTATACAAAATTGTCTTTCAGGCAGCAGTCACAAATTTGGGGTCTCAGCCCACCCACACTTCTGACTAAATGGCTACAAATTCGGGTTTCTCACGTCCCTCTTGGATTTGATAATTCACTAGAAAGACCTCACAGAACTCACTTAAAGCACTATACTTATGATTATAGTTTTTTGTGTTTTTTTTTTAATAGTAAAAGGATACAAATAAGAAGAAGCCAAAAGAGACACATACAGCAAGGTCTGGGAGGGTCTTAAATGTAAGCATCAATGTCCTCTCGATGTGTAGTAAGAACATGTTACCCTCCCAGCACAAACAAACATCTTCTCAATCATGGAAGCTCTCCTGAGCTTCCCGTAGGCATGACTGATGGACTCTAAGCCCACCAGGTTGAAGTCAATCTCTAGCCCTTTAAGGTAAGCTGTTGAGAACAAAAGACACTGATATGGCAGGAAATTCCAAAGAACTGGGGACAAAGATCAGCCAACGTTTTTACGACGCAACACCAGGTTTTGTGTGTCACCTCCCAGAAATTAAGCGTACATAATGCCATAGGAAAGAAAACATGTAGTGCTTGAAAGAAATTAGATTTAAAAATGTCTTTATCAGAAATGGGTCTCGCTCGCTAGTCAATATTTCCAAGAAAGAATTGAAAGGAAATTCTCCTTTGGTGTTTCCAATGAGGAAAAAGAGTTATAATTGAATATTGCCCAACATTTCCACCACAAGTGAGGTAATGAAGGGTTACAACACCTCCCCACTTTGAAGTCATCACCTAGTCATGCTACTTCCCAACTTGCTTATGATTTATGGACAAATCCTGGTGGCATACTTTGTATTGGGTAGGAAAATATAGTGGATAATAAAGATTATTTGACTAGCTACTGCTTTTTTGGTTTCTTTTTACTTCCATCTCTTTTCATTTTAAAAACATCAAAGTAGGGCTTAATTCAAAAAAGAGAGTTGTCACTACTTCTGTCGTTTCTAAGAGAATGATATAGTACTATGCAACCAGATAGAGAATAATACCAGAGAGAGAAACTTCTGAATAATTGAATTGTGGAAATTTATAGCTCAATAAATGTGTGCTGAATTGAAGTTTTGACTGAAAAGAACATGGGAATTTTTAAGTTAAAAGAACATGGGACTTGTGCTAGCTATGGTGGAGTAGGTTCCAACAATCCAACACTCTCACTGACAGCAATAAGAAAAATTGAATAAAATTCAAAACCATGAAAAAATATGTTCAAATGCATTCGGATAGCTAGTGAGGCAACCAGGACTTGAGGAGCCAAGCTTCCAAAGGAAAGAAAACTGCAGAGAGATGATTCACCATTCTACAAGATGATTTCTCCCTCAAGCATTCACTGATTCTAGGCATGGTGTTGCATTATGGAGAACAAAAGGATTGGAAATATAAGAAAGAGCATGAGAGATAGATGATAAACTGTAGAAAGATCCAACATGTATGGAATTGAAGAGCTACGTGGGGAGGAGTTATGGGACTGTGACAATATTTTTAGAGAACGTGTTCAAATAATTTCCAGAACTGGTGAAAGATATTATGTTACACATTTTTTAAAAAATGTAAACTCCAAGCAGAATAAATACAAAGAGAAGAACATAAGAACATCATAATTAAACTACCAAAACAACAACAACGACAAACAAACCAAAGACAAACTCTTAAAAGTAAACAGAGATAAAAGACACATTAGCTTACCTAGAGCAGAGAAAAAATCTTCAGCTGAATTTTCAGCAGAAATGATGGAAACTCAAAGACAATGTAATGACATCTTTAAAAGGCTGGAGGAAAATAACTGCCAATCTTGAAATCTGTAAGAAATGAAATTGCCCATTAAAATGAAATTTACAGATAAAAAAAAAACTGAAAGGATGTCTTGTCAGCAGATGTTTACTAAATCAAAGCAAAATGATCACAGATGGAAACATGGAAATTCAAGAAAGAAAAAGAGCAATGAGGAAAGTACATAAAATGAAAGCGTGAAAACTAATGTCATATGCATTAAAACACATGTGGAATTAGTTATTAATAAGAAAGAGATGTTTAATTTTTCTTATAATGAGTATCAACAAAAATCCTATGCAAACACCATGCTTAAGAGTAAAATATTTTGAGCATTTATGCTGAAATTCAAAATGAGATTGACAACTGTGTTATTAACACTTTTATTCACCAGGAGGTTCTAGCCAGTACAGTAAGGCTAAGAAAAGAAATTAAAAACATAGAGCTATAAGGGATACACCATTATTTGCATAGAAAATCCTAAAGATTCTATAAACAATTGGAATTAATTTGCAAATTTAACACTGTGGTTAGATAAAATGTCAATATACAAAATCAATTGTATTTATATACCTGAAAAAGAAATCTAAAATGAAACTGTTAAAACTATGTCATTTAAAATAGCTCAAAAACATCAAATATCTGGGAATAAATCTAACAAAACTTGTTCAAGAACTCTATACCAAAAATTACAAAATAGTATTGAGAAAATTTTAAGAAATATACCTGTTATCTAGACGGAAAGACTCAATATTTTAAAGACATTATGTCTATCCAGGTTAATCTATAGATTCTGGACAACTTTAATCAAAATCCTAGCAGTCATTTGTTTTTAGTAGTCCTTGAAATTTTCAGTCTAAATTTATATATCGAAATGCAAGGAACCAAAAATGACCAAGCCGATGTTAAAGAGGAAACAAAAAATTAGAGGACCCACACATCTAGTTACCAGGACTTATTTTTAAATTACATTAACTAAGAAATTGTGGCACAAGCTACAAGAGTCACAAATAGGCCATTGGAACAATTGTTGGGTCAACTGAATATCCATATGTAAAATAATAATAATAATAAAATTTGAACTCTATTTTACACTCTTTACAAAAATCAATTCCATCTAGATTGGAGACCTAACTGTTAAAAGGAAAATGACAAACCTAGGAAAAACAAACAAACATTATGATGATATGGGAAGCAAACCTTTCTTAAACAGG
Organism: Cabassous unicinctus; assembly: GCA_029593785.1. Taxonomy (NCBI): domain Eukaryota; kingdom Metazoa; phylum Chordata; class Mammalia; order Cingulata; family Chlamyphoridae; genus Cabassous; species Cabassous unicinctus. The sequence continues at coordinate 30,285 of JAQZBX010002372.1, read as the reverse complement.
ACACAAAAATAAATAACCACAAAGGAAGAGTTATAAATAAAATATTAAAACAAAAATCTCTTCTTTAAAAGACACTATTAAGAGAGTGAGAAATCAATCCTCAGAATGGTAGATGATATTCACAATGTAAATATCCAACATGGGATTTATATACAGACTGTGTTAAGAATTCCTATAAAGTAGTAAGAAAAAGTCAGACAGCTTAATAGAAAAGACAGGCAAGAGACTTAAACAGTTATTTTACAACGAGGATACACAAACAACCTATAAGTATATGAAAAGATAATCAACTTTATTAATAATCAAGAAATCACACCCAACAGATTGACTAAAATGAAAAGACTGACAATATCAAGCGTTGACAAGTATGTGGAACAAGAATTATATATTATTGCTAGGATAGGTGTAAATTGATGGGTCTATTTTAGAAAACTGTACAGTTGCTTCAGTAAAGGTGAACACATACATACCTCATGATATAGCATTTCCACTCCCTACATATATAGCCAAAAGAAATTCATACCTGTTCACTACAAACATGTCCCGGGACACTCCTAATAGCGTTATTTGTAATAATCACAAGAAATAATCAAAAAACCTGGAAACAACCCAAATGTCTATTGAGAATAGAATGTATAATTAAATTATGGTTTTAGTCAATTTAATGCTAGATGGCAATGAGAACCAGCCAGTTAGTGTTACGGGTAATAAAATGAATGAATTTCACATGCAAAAAAAAAAAAAATTGAACAAAATAAACCAGACAAAAGAGGACATATAAAAACTTCAAAGCAAAACAAATCTATAGAATTAGAAGTTGGGACAGTGGTTACTTTCTGGGAGTTTGTAAGTGGAAGGGGCATGAGGGTGAATTTTGCAAGGCTCTTGGTTTTCTGCTTTCTGCTCTTTGTAATGGTTGCTAATACGCATTCATTTTGTGAAAATTCATCGGTGATACACTTAGGAATCACGTAATTTTCTATGTGTATGTTATACATCGATGGAATTTTTACTAAAAAAAAAAACAAAAATCAACTTGGGGGCCAGAAGTCCCTTTGACCCCCTTAACTGTAGAACCCCAAGAAGAATATGCTTGCTTGTAAATAGGTACTATAGGGCCAATGAAAGATAGAAACAAATTAATGAAGAAGTAGAGGGCACATGAATATGGTTGGGGGTGGTGCAGAAAGTGTCAATATTGGAAACTGATTTGGATATCCCCATTTCCTCTAATTTCCCAATAACACTCTGCTTTCTATGTAATATAAGCTATGGGGAAAGTGTGCAATTGTAAATTCTACCTATCAAAAATTCACTGGATAACCTTCTACCCAACATTCTATGAAGTCTTATTATTGAACTGAAGGAAAAGAGAAGGACCTCTGAAAATTCCCAGGTGGAAGAGGAACTATATTTGAACTCATAATTCCAGGTAGCAGATACTAAAACAGGATGCATGGCTATTTATAAATCATTGCGACACGTATTTTTATTCTGAGGAAAGTTATTTATAGTAATTTCCGTCATGACTTCTATTCCCACCAACAGAGTGATTTCACAAAACATTTCAATCGCCAGATAATTGAAGTCATTATACCTAGTTGGTAGTAATATATCCTCAGAACACAATTGCATTTATCAAAATTCTTGCAGAAAGAAGCTGTAGGGAAATTTTTAAAAAATATTTTCTTTTCACAAATTAGGCACTGGCTTCTCAAAAACAATCTAATATTTATAGACATTTTGACAGACTAATGAATACATAGGTACATTTGCAAGGCAAGACAAGTGCCAGTTTCAGGACGAAAGAGCAGTGCAAGATGATAAAACACTCAAGAAAGATAAACATGTCACATAGGTTCTGCTTATGCCATCTAACCATCCAGAGAAAATGGAGAAAGCACACCAGCCACATTTCAAATGGGCACCCTGCTGACCAAATGGCTTTTTGGCATTCCACTGCAGAATAAATTATATAAGCTTTTTGAATTTTGCTTTCTCTGATAATAATTATGAAACACATTGTAAATTTGACTTCAAAACAGTCATTTCAACTACGCTTTGTGTCATAGGATAGTGCATATCAGAAAAAAAAAAAAAAGGAGAGTTTTTCAGAACATTAGCTTTGCATCTTAATTCCGCCCTCACCTTTTGCCCTTTCCTGCTTAAGGAATTGGTTGTCCCTCTTTCTGCAATGTTTACATCTTCAGTAAGGAGAATACCCTCCTTAAAAACAAAATATCAGCTTCCTTATAGCACACAAGGAAAGGAAGGCATAGATCTTGGCTACCGAGTGATAAACCAATGAAAAGTAATTCATGATTATTGAGTATCCAGTTTGTATTGCAGATAATTTATTCTTGCAAGCACATTCAGAGGGCAGCATTATTATACTATTTAACAAATGTACAGAAAAAAAAACATTATTTAAAAATCTAAACAGCGCGTGTGAGGTCATATTGCCAACAAAGGCCAGAACCATTACCTGCACTGTGCCCAGGCTACTTCCTTGTCTTCCTATTAAGTAGCCTTCTAAACCTACCAGCAAAATAAAGACAGCTTATTCAAATTATATATACAATATTGTTATTCAATGAAAGTATGTAATACAAATACTGGGTGTATTTTTTGAAAGTAGACATAGTACCTTTTGGTAGAGAAAGTCCTGGAGTTGGAGTCAGTTCAGCAGGGTTCTAGACACTGCCACTAACTAGCTCTGTTAGTTACAACCAGAAAGGCCACGAGTCTCTCTCAACTTCAGTTTTCCCATTGGTCAAATGAGATGGTTGGACTCAGCGTGTGCTTTTTGAACAGCTTGATGTTGTTTCATGAGCTGCACAGAGTTGGCACAGAGACCACCATTGGGCACGACTGTGTGGCGGAATGAATTAATGGTCCAAATTCGGCATTCCCCTGGAACAGAATCATATATACACCTTTGCAGGGGGAAGTTCTTCCCTGCCCTTGACTCTGGGCTCGGCCACGTGAGTTGTTGTTACCAGGCCACGGCTTGAACCGTGCACGGTGTAGAGCTTACCCTGTTCCGCTCCATTACCTGCCCTGGGAATAGCTTCTCCCTGGTGGTACCTGCCCCTTTCACCTGTAACCCACAGTGAGAATCGAAGGAGAGCTGCGGTGTAGCCTAGATCAGCCAACTCTCATGGGAACAAATGCCTGTAGATATAAGTTACTAAGATTGTGTGGTTTCACGCAGTAAAAAACACAAAGTCTAAGAAAGAGGATTAGGGAAGATGTTGCTTCAGCTCTGTTTTATATATTGGGCAGCTTCATGACATTTTGTGTAAAGAATGGGTTCCCTATTTAAAACTTGGGCAAACATTGAAGGAGATAATTACATATATCCCTTTGATCAATTAAATTTCATGATTCAAAAGTTAATTTTTAATATAATGAAATGACTATCAGAATATGTGATATGTAAGACCAATTGTTCTTACTACATAAATGGACCTATCAGGAAACAAACACAAACCAAAATATTCTCCCACATAATAAAGATTGAAGTGTGGTGATGATCTTAGCATCAACAAATACATGGCATTTTATTGTGTTTTTGTGCATAAAATTATGGCATAGGAGACAAGAAATAGGCTGGTAATTCATGGTAATTTAAATAATGCTTTTCCTTTCCAGAAAGTTAACATTACCTCTTAATTCTTCCCTCACCTCAGAGGAGTTATTGAATTATTATTTTCTTTATTTTGTGAAACAGAAACTTACATCAAATGGCTTCAGAGGTGTTCAGAATCAGAGTCCTCAACTTCCTGCAACTCTGAAGGTTCTCCAGTTTCTGCAAAGTAGATGGTATCGCATGGTCAGCTGTAAAGAACCAGGACTTAGACTTGATGGGATGGGATCCCAGTTTCCACACCTACCAGGTGTTAATACTAGTCAAGCCCCTGGATCTCCCACACCTGTGTCCCTACCTGGGTGGAGGATGCCTGGCCCAGAGCACCTCTAACTGCCAGTCAGCTGATCTTGTGAAAATTTCATTTATAGTTAAAGTGTAGCCCAACTGAAGGAGGTTGGCTCTTGATCCAGATTACTGGATGCCTTACAAAGAGAAAGAACCTAGAAGCCAGCGTCACAGAAAGCCACGTGGAGAAGCTGAAAGCTGCAAGTCAGCAAAAACCTAAAGAGAACAGCGAGGACTTTGCATAAGTTGTGGGACAAGGAAACAATCCATGGAACCTCAAATATCGCCAGCAGCCAGCACCAAACCATTACAGACTTTGAGGAGAAAGCATCACCTTGCTGACACCGCAAATTTGGACTTCTCCTAGCCTCAAAACCATGAGCCAAAAATATCCTGTTGTTTAAACCAATTCATTGAATGGTATTTGTCATAGTGGCCTGAAAACTAAGACAACCCTTGGGTGTTGCGAGACAGCGACACTCGAGATAGTGTGAGGGAAAGTAATATCAGACTGGCCTAAGAACAACATGAAAGGTTTGGAAAAGAAGAAACCCTGAAAAAGTGCTGTTGGCTAGATAGAGGAAGAGTCACAGAGGGAGATAGTCCGACCCATACTGAAACCCATACACACCTACACCAATACAGAGAGCGTCCCCTAGCCCACATCCAGCTCTCCAGGGCCAGGGCGACTCCAAGGGAAAGTTTTAGTAAACTGAGGCTACTGGCTCCAAGTTAAGAACTGCCCGCCTTAATCTCAAGTGGGCAGTGGCCCCTGGGCAAATTCAGTAAACACTCAATATATTACGTATTCTATAACAGAAGCCAAAACTGATGATCCACAGACTTGTTTATTTGGTTTGCATGGTGTATAAAATATGAACTTGTTGCTAAAATTTAAAAATCAGGAGCTTTCAAATAAAATTAAGATTTCTGGCTTCTCTGAAAAACTGGAAGATCTGGCCGGTGCTGGGTCCGTGTTCTGATGAAGCAACAGCTTTAGCTGGGGTTTCAGGTGTCTGGCAATCAACACATTCGCTGCTTGTCTTCCACCCATTCTGGGCACCTGCCCTTTCATGAGCTCTGAGAGAGGCCCAGGAAAGACAACGGGTCAGCTCACAGCCTCCTGGAGAGGACATCAGTGAAGCAAAATCAGTGAAGCAGGACTGGGCCAGGGGCGAGCATTTTAGACCTCGTATATGTTGAGTAATCTAGATAGAACCTGCTAAAAAACCAAACAAGGTACATTTCCCAAACCTACAAAGATTGAAGTAAATTGACACTTTTTGTTATTTTCCTACAAACCAATTTTTACTGGAATGGAGAGCCCATTTTATCCAAAAGTCATTGTAACAAGCAAGTGAGTTTTCCGAGATTGTGTAAGTAAGGGTCAGGAGTAAATTTCTGTTTGCTGCTCTGTTCTCTTCCAGGCTTGGGATCCTGGAAAATATGACTTCCAGGAAGGAGAAGATGGTTCTAGCTGCTAGCTGCTAAATCCCCACCCCAACTATAGCACCACTTAGGGTAATGGTCCTCAAATTCTCAAATTTTAGCTGCATCAGACTCTCCTAGATGACTTGTTAAAAAAGACTGCTGGGCCCCAACCCTGGAGCTTCTGATTCAGTAGGTCTGAGGAGGGACCTGGCAGTTTGCTTTTCCAACAATCCCCAGGTGCCTGATACAGCTGGTTCAGGAAGGAAGCTTTGAGAAACATTGTACTAGGTTCCCCTTGGGCAGACCACTTTACTTATCTGGCCTCAGCTCCCTCATTTGCAAAACAAGGGTGGGCTTTATCCCCCTCCAAAGCTTTTTTTCTGTCAAAGAAGAGTGAAGAATTACCTTAACAATGATTTTATTATTTCCTCAATGCAAATGTGGTTCCATTCTTTGTGAGCCTGCACTACCCTCACGAAGAATGGGCATTAGCCTGAGGAATGGCAAAAGGCCATTTTGTTAGGAAAAACTCCTGTTGTCCTTGTTCTTTTTTCTTAACATTTCTATAATGTGTTCCTCTTGAGGAAAAGCATTCGTATTCTCTTTCCCTTGGTGCTTTTTAAAAAGTGGAGAATGGGGAAGCTTGCCCTTCAAATAACTGTGGAGTCCTGGAAGAGGCTGCTGCAAAACCATTTGCTCTATAAGGACGTTTGCTTTCACATTTTCCTAAGATTAGGTGGATTGAAATAAAACATGTTTCCCAGGCCTTCTTAATGAAAACCGTGGTCTTCCAGTTTGCACTCAACGCAATATTTCCGCACTCCTGATGTTTCCTTCCATCCATCCCATCCCATCAAGAGCTATGATACCTCACACCATGGGCTCTGATGCCGAAGAGAGAAATTCTGCTTAATCTTTTACCTGGTACTTATCAAGCCAGTTCCTACCAGTTCTTTTTGTTGTTGTTGTTGTTCTCACTTGAAAAACCAATGTACATAATAAATGCTGACTTTTTAAAATTTGGTAGAAAAGGAATTGCAGAGCATTGGAAATTCAGACACATTAATAGTCCCATCTCAAATCAATTATTTGTTATGGAGGCTATGTAAATAAACCAGCAAGTTTTCCCAGCAATGTTGATCCTGCCGCTGAGAGATGTACCCAAGTATTTTCTAATTAATAAGTTATAAGCTTTTGTTATCATGTGTTGTTGCTTTGTTTTGTTTTATATTTTATTCTCCACATACAAAAAAAGAAGAAAAAAGAAAAAGAAAGTCCAGCTCTACATACATTTTAAAAGGTTGGAAAACAATTATGGCTGATAATAATAATGTTCTTTACATTTGGCCTCAATTTGTGAGTCAAAGGCTGAATAACCAAATCACATGATTAGATAAAAAAAGAGATATCCACTCCTTCCTGAGTTAATGTGCACTGTTTTCACAGAAGAGTTCCTCATTTTAAAATATAGTTCTAAATGAACTTCAGTGATTGAGCATTTCCTATAATCTTTCCCGTTGTAATTAAGGAGGCCGGAGACCGTTAGTGAGATGTCACTACAACTCGATTCTATTGAAATAAATTTCATTGACTCACCTTCTACCTTCAGTTACACCAGGCACAGAATGATTACTAATTTAGCAGGGGTTGGCCTTTCTAAAAAACGATTTCCTAATAACCATAAATATAAACTAGCCCCAAGGCATCCAAATCCAAACGCCATTTCTTAGTCATGGTAACGCTACTGAGGGATTTGTTCAGAGATTTTATTCCCCCTTTATATTTTCCTTCATGGGAAAAAGAAAACAAAAATATTTATGTAAAACCAAATCACTGAATAAATATATGAGGGTGTATAAACACAAATACTTTTATTGGGACGTAGCATAGAATGCACTACCTTAAGTATATAACTCAGTGATTGTTTACACACATCACGACTCAAATACTCAGCAGAGCAAGATACAGTACATTTCCAAACCCCTTCCCAGTCAATATCCACAACTCCCAACCCCCACCCAGCTATCCACTATTTTAACTTCTATCACTATCAATTATTTTGCCTGTTCTTGACATCCATATAAATGGTATCATACAGAATGTCCTCTTGTGTGTCTGGTTTCTTTCACTGAATCTGACTGCGAGATTTTGATCCATGTTGTTGCAAGCATCGATAGCTCATTCTTTTTCTTTGCCATGTAGTATTCTGTTGTACGAATACATCACAATTTCTCTGTCCGTTTTTCTATTGATGGATATTGTCATTGGTTCTAGTTTCTGGCTGTTAAGATTATGCTGCTCTGAATATTACTGTACATGTCATTTCAGCATCTTTAAGGCTCTCTGTCATCCTCTGAAAGGGCACAAAAAAAATGACTTCTTGCCCAGAGGTCTTTCTATGTTTTCCAGGTTTTATCAATCTGCATATGGTTCTGCAAAGATGTGTGTTTTTATCTATACATAAACAAAGATTTGGAAGAAATTTTAAAGAAGAGTGGTCTACTATAAGAATATCACCGATATGTTCCCATTTAACCACCCACAACTAGCCTAGGCTGGAACTATCTGAAACAGTTTCATAATATCACTATCTGAGAGTCATAAGAAACATCAAAAAACCAAAGACCAAGCTCAACACCCTACAGAGAGTAGAGCATGATATTTACAGTTAAGATCCTGAGAGGTTTATTAACTTTCCCAAAGTCACACAGCTAATAAGGGACCTTTGTGGTGACGCTAAGACCTAGAAGAATTGGGATTATAATCCAAGTCCTTGTGTTATTCAAGTCACTCTGCACAAAGATACCTGGCCGAGGGGTTGGGAAGAACGGCTAAAGGCCTGTTACTGCTCCACTGGTCAAATGGGTGCCCCATTAGCATACAAGATGACCGTGGATGTTTTTGTCCCAAGTTAAATCGCAATTAGGAAATGCAGGCATCTCATCCCACTCTGGTGAACGTGTTTGGTTACTCCTCTGGCAGTGTCTTGGTGGGAGAGCCTTGGGCAGACCTTAATCCCTGAGGTGGTCGAGGCAGAGCCGTTTCATGGGAAAAGCAACCAGTGAACTCCCTCCACTGTCAGACTTCTCCCTTCCTTTCCACAGGGCACGGTGAATCAGAAAGCACTCTTTGGAGGAAAGAAGGCAGCTGAACAGCTGGAGTTTAAAAGGGAACAAGACTGATGTATTTCTACCATCCACCCGTTACACCGCCACCACTCCCAGTTACAGCCAACCCTATTACCCTTCTGTTCCCCTTCCAGTCTGGCCTTGCTGCTCATTTTCACTGGCATAAACAAATTTACTGCAGGTGAGGGAGCAGGGACACGATGTGATTACTTATCCCCCCTGCCGGGATGCAGTCGTGAGTGCGGAGCAGGATTTAGGAAGGGCTGTCTTGGGGTCTTATTGGGAGCAATAATTCACTTCTTATTGAGCTAATCCCTCTTGCCTTCCTGCTGATAGCGTCTCATGCCAGGTTCCACAATAGAGACTAGAAATAAACCAAGTCAGAAAATAGAAGGGCTAGCAGAAATGAGCTCAGCTCATCCCAATTCTGTAATTAAGTCACAAATCCTTTCACTCAATTTTAACAGAATAAATCCAGCAAATGTTTACAGGACACCTATTATGTTTTCACAGATACAAAGATGAATAAGTCACAGTCCCTTCCATCATGAAAGTTTCTGTTTACAAGGACTATTGCTACAAATACATCTTTTCTTTCTTCATTCATTCAATCATGGATGCTGAGTTTCTATACTCTTCCAAACACTGGGCTAGGTGCTCCGGATGCATAAATGAATTGCTTTGGCTTCATGATCCCAAAAAGCAATAACATAAGGCAGAATAATAGAATAATAGAATAACCACAGCAGTAGCAAAAACTAATTCTAAGAATATTAGCCCTACTCTTTGTAGGTACTGGGAATACAGTGATGAACAAAACAAAAATGAAAATTACATTCTCCTGGGGAGAAAACAAATAAACAGGTAAGCTATAGATTTTGGTAAGTGCTGTAAACAAGAGCACTAGTAAATATCAGTACGGATGAATACATAAATAATAAACATCAAAATCAACAATCAGTAATTAAGTAAATTGCTATGCACCCAAAAAGGTGCCTTTCACACGCATTTTCTCATTTAGTCCTCAAAACAAACTCTCTGAGCTAGTTAGGACACCCATTTGCAGAAGATGAAAATGACATTCAGAAAGGTGAAGAGTGTTCCCAAGGTCATAGAGCACTGCAACAAAAGAGCCAGAGATCTCAACACAGGTCCCTCTGCCTCCCGAGGTGGAGCTGTTAGCCTCAGCATATAAAGGTCCTAAAAGAGAAACACAGAGTGCTTGACAATTCAGTGTGTGTGCGTGTATGTGTGTGAGGGGATCACACCTAGCTGGTGATGGGATCAAGAAACATTTCCTAGACAGAAGCTTTGAGACAGGGCTTGATGGATCATCTCTGAGACAGGCAGGTGGGAGGGAGCTTGCCTACCAGAGCAAAGTGTTTCTATTCTCACTGATGATCAACACTTAATAAGAAACTAACTGATTAATTTATGGGGTTTTTTTTCTAGTGTTAATTTAGTTTTAGTTTAGTTAAACTTGTACTTCATTATATACAGCCCTAGCCACTGTTCTCCCTCAGGTACCAGTGCAAAGACGAGAAATGCAAGACTGGATGGCTAATTCAAGCCCTTCTGCCCATATGCTTATGGGAGTCATGAGGTATTCTAAAGCCATATTAATAATTGATTCCCAAAACAAGCCAAAGTGAATAAAGCAGCCAATAAAAATAAAAGTACTTATTCAGGTAAGAAAATTCCAGAGCTTTCAGCACCTAAGAAGGGCTTACAACGTGAGCTTGCTGATCCTGGGTTAGTAGTATCTGCAGAAAAGATAAATATGTTAGTGGTTGTGGCAGTTTGATATTATTTATGAATTCCAAAAGGAGATATTGTGTTTGTAAACTGTACTGTTCCTCTGGGCATGATACCCTTTTGATTGTATTAAATTCAGAGGTTTCACTTTTACTTTATTAAATCAAGATTAGAGCTTTGATTCGACCACGTCATTAGGGCGTGTAGGGTTGGGTCCCTGCCCCTTTGGTGGGCTTTATAAATGGACGCTCAATCCAGAACAGAGAAGTAGATACACAGAAAAAGACGTGTCAGAGGAGAGAACTTGGTTTTGATGCTGGAGCCCCGGGGTACTTTGCATCAGCACCCCCTTGGCTGACTAATACAGTGGTGTTTGCCAGTTATCAATAGACCCATTCAGCCTATGGAGAATCTAATTCCTTGGAATTCTTTATCCCCAAGTGCATCAGAATCTTCTAGAATACAAATGACCACAGAGAAGGAGCAGTGAGGCATGGTGGTTGGAGTAGCTCTTTGAACGCCATTTCTCCCATTCACATACCCACTGGCTGGTTGTAATCAGGCTAAGACCCAACCAAAAATCTGAATTGCTTCTCAGAAAGGAAGCCACCAGTGACCCTCTTAATATAGAATTCAAATGCCATTTTCCAAGCTTGGGACACTTGACCACTTTGTGGCACCTGTTACAGCTCACCCTGGGTATCAGTTAAGGTCCTTTGTTACAGATGACAGAAACTAACTCCTTGGTAAATTACACCAAGAAAGGAAATAGGGTTGTATGCTTGACACCTCACTGAGTAGAGAGAAGGCAGGAATCTGGGACTGGAAACAAAAGAGGAAACTGGATACTTGTAGGAACTACTGAGCTTCCTCAGCCTGGGGCTGCCACCACCTTGGAAGTAGCCAAAATGTTTTTTCTTCCTACATCTGCTCAGGACAATGCTGACAGGAGTGAAGAGTCTGTGTGGTCTTGCTTGGACCCTGTGCCTGTTGTTGGGTTGAGGCAGACAAACACAACCTGGGTGAGGCCATTCCCAAAAGGAAACCAGAGGCTATTAGGAAATGGAAGGATGGGAGCAAGGCAGTATCAAATGTCCCCTGTGTCCTCTTTTTTGAAGCTCTTTTGCTACCTATGGGAAAACACCGTCTTGAATTTCCTCTTACCTCTCCATCCATTTCTTCCTTTACTCCTAGATTATAAGATTTTTGAGGATGAAAAACGTGTTCTACTCAATTTTGCATTCTCCTGCTCCTAGCACAATGACTGGAAGGTGCAGACAAGGTCCAAGGAAAGAATGCGTGAATTTCTATCAGACATTGTCCCTACCCATAAAGAATTTAAACTATCAAAGGGAGACAGACATGAAAGAAATAAGCCCAAGGTAGTGACTTAGGTGCTAGAGGTATGTACGGCCACGATGCAGGCAGGAATGAAGGAGACAGAGATTCACAGTGAGAGAGGTGATGCTCTCAGGAAAATCTTCACCCTGGACTTGGCAGCCTTGAAGGATTGCTAAGTGGCCAAAGCAGGAGGGCTCTTTCCCAGCAGCAAGGGTAAAGCAATGGAAGTGTAAAGAGTGTGATGCCGGGGATTTGGTTCAGCTGGAGCTGAGGATGGAGGGAAAGGGATGGAGAGAGATGAAACTGGATTGCAGCAATGAGATTTTGAGGTCCATGTATGGCATGCTAAGGAGTTCAGACTTTTCAGCAGGAGAGTAACCCAATCACGTGTACAAAACATGAGAGGAGCCAGTCTGGAAGGATGGGGAATAAGGAATTAAATATCAGTTCAGCTGAGCACACATTTGCATATTTTCCCAAGTATCTTGCTGCTCTCTGTACCTGAAAAGCTCTTTCCAGCTTCTCCTTCTGCCTATTTGAATTCTGCATGAAAAAAATTGTTTTATAAAAATTTAAATTTATGAGTAAATATAAGTGCAAACACAGTTAAGTCTTCTGTCCCATTTCGACACATGCCCAATGTTAGGAGCTCTCCTAAACATACCCATTGCCAATGATTTGGTGTGGCTTCCCTTATGTTTTTGTATGTATTTGCATATACATGCATGCTGTTTTATGCTTTTTTTAAAAAGTATATAAGTGGTATATATTGCATGTGCCATTCTTTATTTCAGATTATGCCTTGGATATCTTTCCATGTTTCTACTGTAGGGTGATCTGATTGTTTTGCATTGCTGCATAGGATTCTGTAGTGTGTCTACGTATTACCTTATCCATTTAGCCATCTCATTAGTTTGTTCCCAATTTGCATTGCTACATCTACTCCTTCAGTTAACATCCTTGGACATGTTTCCTTATTTGAATATGTGAACATTTCCTCTGGGTAATCTCCAAGCAGCTGGATGGAAAATTATTTATAATTTTAATAGATTTATAATTATTTAGAGTTGTATACTTATAATTTTATACCCCTAATAATTTATAATTTTAATAGATTTTTGCCAAATTGTTCTCCAAATTGGCTGTGCCAATTTACACTCCCACCAACAGTTGCCTAGTTGAATTTCTATGAATCTATCCTGTTTTCCCCACCCCAGTTCTAAAAGACCACCCCCTCCTTTGAATTCAAAACACTTTTTTTCCTGCTACTCATGTGACAAGTGATGAATCCTCCCCTGAATTCTACTTATTTATATGTTTTCATTGTCTTCCCCCAAATGTGAGTGTTATGCTATTCATGTTTACATCTTCAAATGTCTGTGCTACCAGAAATAGAACCCACCCAGTTGTCAGCGGTAACACTGTGAAGACAGAAAATAGTCTGGCTTCCTGAATGTTAGGAAACTTCATAGAATTCAGCATGCCTGCTGGCATTGCAAGGGTTGACAATGCATCATTGCCATCACACTTCAAAGGAATAAAGATTCATAATAGCTCAAATGGAACAAACTTCTCTCCACATCGCTGTCAGTATTTTAGTTTATTACCTTTGCCTCCTTGCTCCTGCCAGGGGCTGACAAACACTAGACCAATAACACCAGTTTCTTAACGACTGGGCAAACAGTCCCCGAGGGTGTTCTGTGCTACAGATTGCTAGAGTATTAAACTCAGTCTTGCAAAATGAAATGAGGCTCCTTTTTCTCCTAAGTCTATGTCATCAGAGCAGACTCCAAGTCTGAGACCTGCCTGAGCCCACTAGTAAAAGGTGACCCAATGAACACACCAAGCTTGCCAACCATATTAGCTAGCAGCTCCACCTACCATGAAAAGTAGTTAATAATGGGTAGGAAATTTCTCTCTGGAGTGGGGAAGGGTGACAGAGTTCTACCAGTTGTAGCATTCACAGTCTTTTCCCAATTCAGCATCCTCCCATCATCATTGTGAAAATGCCAGTATATAGAAAAATAAAAAATTTAAAAAAAGAAAGAAAATGCCAGTATACAGTATCAAGGAAAAAATGTTACCCCTGTGAGACCAAGGAAATCATCACAAGATCAATGTAAAAGTTAAAGCTATGCTCGAAAAAGATGCATTTGGGCTCATTTTATAAAACCACAGACACCTGTTCCTCCACTTCTCTTAGGTATGTGGAAGCAGGGGCTGAGGGCAGAGGTGGGCGTGGGCATGGAGGAAGTGGGGAAGAGGTAGTTGATGTCTGTCTTTCTCAAAACCATGTATTTTATAAGATATCCAAAACATGATGCACCTTGAGAAATTTCTGACCATCTTAAACTTGTTAGAGCCAATATCAGTACCTTTTTTTATGACTCCAATAGGTCTTTTGCGTACCAAGGGACCAGGATGTGATCAGGCACTCTAAAAGGCTATAAACAACAACAACAAATGTGGGGCATTAGCAAGGATAGTCTTTAAAACTATCTATATGCGCAGGGGAACAAAAGGAAGAAAGAAACAAAGTATTTAGAAGCCTGGATACGTAGTCTACTCTGTTTAAGATAAGTTAACTGCAGAAGGAAGACCAAATTTATTTGTTTGCCCATATAGTTTGCTCAGTTTTGCTTTTATATTAAATTTCTAGAACCTAAATACTTATTGAGTCTTTATTGAATGATGGGAGTGATTGTTGGCATAGCAAGCACTGGAGTTTGTACTTGGGCTGTTCACTATGGTGACCCATCTTCTTCCTGTGTCTTTGAAACACCACACATGCAGCCTCTGGAAGCCAATCCTTGAGAACCCCAGCCTGCGTTCTGATGTGTCCTTGGCTTGGGGCCAGGCATGCCACTCAGTAATTCACATCTTCCCTGGGAACACATCTATGTATCAAAATCACATTCATCTTTCACAGCAAATACAGAGAAGTACAATTCCTCATCTACTTAAAATGATCAAAATCACAAAAGAAAACTATAAAGGAAATGGAGGTCTTTGGAACCATTTTTCATAAGCCAGCCCCTCCTCTCCCCAACATGAACCATAATAAAAGTACTATCCTTGTGGGGAGAGGCCCAATGGGAAAAATAAGAGAAGCATGGACTTTCATTATCCCTTTTATTGAGGCTTCTCACCTCAATATCATTTGCAAATTCCTTCTTGTAAACTAACGGTAATGTACATAGTAGTTGCTCAGTTTTTGTTGGCTAGTTGTTGAGTTTCCTAAAACATTCATTTTTGGTGTCAAATATTTTATTGTTTGTCCATTTCTTTAGATAGTAACCACAATGAGGCCAAAAGGCCTTGACCCCAAGTCTTGGAGGATGCATTTTGTCTAGAGTGCTCACTGCCACCAGCTAGGACCAGAAACAGCCCCTTTCCAGGGACAATTCAAGGGTCATAAGTTTTACACAGAGTGGCATTTCTCAGCATCTTTCCAACCACTAAAGTATTGTCCTAAGGATTAAAATGAGGAACTGGACTTCTTATTTTGAAAAAGGTTTTCAGAAATTGTCATTCAAATTAAGAGCAAGTAAATTCACGTAAATTTTTTTTCTCAGGCTCTGTTTACAGTGGTGGTTTGCACATATCAAAATAATGAGAACAATGCCACTGTTCTTCTGGGAATCCAAGGCAGAAGCGCACTTCAGAATTATCTCTGATTATTATTCCTTGGTTGGTGGAAGCTGCTCAATGAGTTCATCAGACATTCTGATCACATTGTGAATTCAATTCAAGTCACTACTCATTAAGCATCTGTCTCATTCCAAATGACATGCTAGAATGTGGTTTTACAAAGATGAATAAGGCATAATTCCTGTCCTCGAGGTGCTTACACTTTAATAAGTGTACAAAGGATTGCTCCAGATCATTGTTAGGTATTAGATTTATGATACTAGTGGGCTTTATCCTTAGGATTTTAGTGTGGAATAATAGGATAATCTGATCCCATTTTTTATTAGGAAAGGCTGTTATTTCCAGGATGTAATATTGATTGTGTTATGCCCCAAACTCCAGCTGCTGATGACCATAATAGTCAAAGGTAGTTGGAGAAGTTTAAAAGATGGTAGGAATGTGGGAAAACTTTGAGGCGAGATCCACATGTCCCCTTAGGAAAAGTTTTTCTAGGAAAGAATGGTAAATTTTCTTTATATCCCTAACTCCAAACTAGACATAAATTCCCAAAATGGTCATATCTCAAATGATATTAGGGAAGAAAACACCAGTCAGATGAACTTTTTTTCTTTCTGAAATGATGGTGTCTTAAATAGTTATGAGGCTGGATGATAGAATATACTAGTTATATAGTTATGATAATATTGAACTAACTTGGCATTAATGAAGCCCTGCCCATGAGCCTATATACTGGTTCTTAACACCAGTTTGAGACAAAAATATTCTTCCAAGAATCTCAATTATGCTATTTGTTCATTTAGAAAATGAAATGCTTTCCTCATAGATAATGTAACAGTAAATTGTAGTCAAGTTCTTGTTGGAATTATAAAAAAAGAAAAAAAGGCATCCAAATCAATGACACTTTAGTATTATTATTAATTAGCTTTCATCAAAAGATTTCAAGTAACTTTAGAAGATATCATGCAATTAAAACAAATAAAAATATTATGTCACTTTCATTTCCTAAAACCCGATTGCTTTTATAAAACAATGCTCAACTCCTTGGTTCATCATTCAAGGCTTTTTATTCTGTGTTCATGCTCTCTCTTTCCACTACTTACTTTAATGTTTATTCTTTGGCCAAACCAGTCTAAAGAGTCTCCATAAACATGCTATGGACTTTCTCACTGTTAGACTGAAAATTCTAGGAACTCTGTTTTACCCATATATTTCTGTCCCTAGGACCCAGCACAGTATGTGACTCATGGAAATAGTCTGAGAATTGAGCTAAAAACTCTCTACATCCCTAATCAGATATTATTCCATCCAGGATTCCATTTTTTCATCACTTCTCCAAATATTACCAAAGCTTCAAAAGATACCTCCTTCTGAAGGTTTCCACAATTTCCATTCACCGTGCTCCATCAGCATTTCATTTGTACTGCAACTACAATATAATTGCGTTCATGTCTTGACTCCACCATTAAAGTATAAGTGCTAAAAGTTCAGAAATAGCTTCATTTTCCTTTGCATCCCACACCTAGCAGTGTTCCTGTACACATGGGATGGATCTTTCTGTTTTCTCAAGAGTCTATCATTTCTGTATGCTGTATTCCTCCAGGTGTGAACAAGAAAGATTCACTGGCCAGTATATGGCCCTTTAGGCTGAAGTCCCATCCTTTCCCATGGTTTTGAATATTACACTTAAACATAGCAATGGTAGGAAGAGAAATTATATTCCTTTATGTCTGTCCTTGGAGTAAGGACTTTTGGAGCACAGCATACTGGTTTATATCAATTTTCATGGAAGTTTGTGCAAAGATATGAAAATAGTCATTCCTTATTATACTAGGTAGAGAAAAGCCGGTTGCTTTATTTATCCATCTGCTATCTGATGAATTAGCATACTTAAGCAGCTCTGAAGAGTGGGCAGAAGGCAGGGGTAGGGGCTGGCCCCTTTAAGACTGGCAGGATAAGGACAAAAATGGTGAACACAGACCCACAGTAGAACTACTGGTTTCTCTCCTCTGAGCTATTGTGAAGACTTAACCTGGGGTCCAGGATTATCCTGAGGTTCAGAATGCCTGGACTCAAAACACAAAGCTAAGTCTCTGAAGTTTCAGCCATAAGATTTTGAGAATGAGCATCTTCTCCTTGATTCTTAACAGGATTCCAGACAAGAGGATGCAAAACACAATGCTTCTGACTCCAAAAAGAATGTGGTCATTAATGCCACTTTTATACTTCTACCACAATAGTAATGGTGGAGAAATAGGCACAAAAGCAGAGAAAGGGCTCTTGGAGATACTATGTTGACCAAAGTGTGCAAATCTTTCAAAGAGGCTGGGGTCCAAGAACTTGGCATTTGGAGACTACACTGACCAACCTGCCACTTGCACCTCTGCCCAGAGGAGACATCACCAACCGATCATGGTACTAGATTCCTTTACACTGTGCTCCAGGCAGTCACTGCCAACATGCCACGTGGACCCAAGAGCCCACTGCGAAGCCAAACATTCAGTTAGCAGGACCCCAGGCTTCATCACACTCAACAAACTCTGACTGAGTTCCCAGCTGGACACTTGGGAATTTAGAACTGAATAAAATATGGTCCCTGACTTTAACCATGTCATAGTCTAGAAGGGAAGACAGAGGCTAAAGCAATTCATTTCAATACCAGGGAGGAAAATATTATCTTCAGTACCAAGAGCACCAAAGCAGGGTGCTTAGCTAAGAGTGTGGTGAGGCTAGTTATAGAGCATATGGCACCTGAATAAGGCAAGAAGAATGAACAAGGAAGAGCTCAGCCAAGAAGACGAAAAAGATGGAAAGAGAAAGTAGCATGAGCAAAGCACTAGGTATGCAGCGGCCTGAGGGGTGTGTGTGCACGTGGGAGTCATAATAAAAAAGCACAGTGCTACTAAATTGGAAAATCTCGATGGAGCAGGGACTGCATAAATGAGGTTGGAGAGAGAATCCAGGAGCAATTTTAGAAGGCCTAGTAGGAAATTTAATTATAGCATCCTCACCCTCCCAAAACCGCGACACTCCATTGAAGGACTTTCAGGAAGGAAGTGATACAAATTTTTAGTTCAGAAAGATCACCACCATAGCAAAGTGGCAGGTAGATTTGACCAGTTAAAAAGCTTTTCTTCCAAGAATTTATGTGTGGTTGATGAGGATTCAAGAGAGGTTAGATGTGGTGGAAAGAGAGAGGAGAACACTATTTGGGAATTATATATTTAAGAGGCAAATCAGAACTTGAGTTGCTGATTGGAACAGAGGAGTGGAGGCAGTGGGCAAAATCAAGTAAACTACAGCTATATGTAGAGCCCACTCAGAGCCCATTCACAGTACAAATTTATCATGGTGCCACCTCCTTTCCTGGCCTAAAACCATCTCCATTTGAATCAGCCCTTCAGAAAACCCTAGGAGGCCACTGTTAAAATGAGACATTACACCTGGAGGGACAGAGAGTTGGTTTTGGCAAAGAGGAAGGCAAGAAGGAGAAATTTCACTTTTTCATGAATTTGTCTTTTTTTTTTTTTTAGGTTAATTGTCAAAACAAAGTGTGATAAAATGGTACCTGGGGAAAGTGGGATGAGAGTTGAGTATAAAGTGGGAGGGAAGGAATGAAAGATGGGAAATGCCATAAAGAGAGTTGGTACCAAAGAAAAATTGCTTCTCCTAAAGTTTGCCTTTGCCAGAACAATTACACAATTGAGTTGCTGTACCACCACTTAGGGCCAACCAATGAAATCGTTCATTCAACAGATTTATCAGCAACCATTTATCAGCACCCATCATATGTTGCTGCAAAGCGTTAGGCTCAATGATATAAGAAGATAAGAGCCTTGCTCTCGTGAAAGTTTGGTTTTAACTGGAGGATATGCACATATAAAAGTTATAGTGAAATTTAAAACTACATACTACGGGTTGGTTCATTGGGAGCTGATTAAAAAGATCGCTCACTGAGAGCTGTGGATGTTTGTGAAGGTGGATTTGAGTTACAAAGAATAGAAATATTCAACTATCAGGGAGGGTGTGGAGAGAAGAGTCTAGAATAACTTCCCAACTCCTCTCCATAACATGGGAGAAACCCAAGAAGGAAAGCTGGGCAGGGGAGCAGGCAGCCAGCACTCTTTGCGTGTGAGCCTTGTAAGGGCCTGGCTTTCCAATTATTTTCCTGTGATACCAAGAGGAATCCTGCAAGAGGTTTTTCATCTCTATTCTATACATGTGGAATCTGAGAGTCACAGGGTTTGAATGACTTGTCCAAGGTCACAGAGCTGGTAAAACCCAGGTCAGCGACAAAAACACAGGCCTGTCTGCCTTTCCAGCAGAGTTTCTCAACCTCAAAATAATGGACATTTTGGGGTGGCTAATTCTCTATTGTGGGGGACTATCTTTTGTCCCCCTCTAGATTCCAGTAATATCACTTCAGCCGTGAATACCAGAAATATCTCCAATCATTGCCAAATGTCCTCTGTGGGGCAAAACCATCCGTGGTTGAGAAGCACGGATTTAAAGCATCTTCACATGATAGTAAGCTTAGCATGTTTACTTTGAAGGTAAATTCCAGGGATGAGGAGGAAATCAGCTTTGGTGGATAATAGGATGCATTATGTTGCATTCCTGAGTACAGCAGTTTGAAGAATCAGATTCAGAAAACAGGCAGGAATAAGGTAAGATAGGCAGCCAGGATCACAGGCTAAAACATGCCAGAGCAGCAGCCCAGTGAGTGGAAACCACTGCAGTCAATTACTGGACAATACTGGACATCCACCTTACTCGGCCACCTCCCTGGCTGGAGCAGGGCACGGATGCTGCTACTGGCAGTGCTGAGCCAGAGAGATGATTCCAGTGGGCCAGCAGATGTGATTCTCTTCCACCACCCTATTTTTTGACTAGCTCTGGATTAAAAGTCTACTGCAGGTCACACATCTGCAGTGTGCACCCTCCCCAAGAGATTGAAAGAAAGAAAAAAGAAAAAAACCACAATTTTGGGGAATGGGTGTAGCCATTGGTAGAGTACCTGCTTCCCATGTACAAGATCCTGCATTCAATCCCTGGTACCTCCGAGAGAGAGAGAGAGAGAGAGAGAGAGAGAGAGAGAGAGAGAGAGAGATTGAATAGGAAGCAAGGATGTCCAATATTAGGTTTCTGCAGTGAAAAGTAGACTCTGGAATCTTCTAATAATGGGAAAGGGGTTGAGATGCAGGATAGTTAGAAAAACACTAATGTCCACTAAAGGTTTTAAAAGAGACAATGGATACTATTGATGCTTTGAAGCATGGAAAGAGATAATAAATAATTTTTCACAAAAACAATATAAGGAACTTCTAACTCCTACCCAGATAAATATTGAAGCAATATGAGAAAACCTCAGAGGGCTACTACATCATACTGTGGAATTTTGTGTAGTTTGCTATGATGCCCATAGAAGTTGCTAGAGGCAGGGGTTGGCATTGATGCTTAACAGTAGATTTAACTCACTAGAAAGCTCTCTGTGTGGGGTGTGGCAGAAAAGAGGAGGAGGGATGGTGGTCAAGACTGGAGGCCAGTTTCAGGTCATCCCCCTGAAGCCCTCATCTCTCTCATCCAAGTCACCTGCTCCCACTCCTTCTACCTCCTCCTTTCACTGCCAGGCAGTTTTGATTGTCTAGTGCCCTTTCAGACACGCATGATGAATATCCAAACAGTCTTCAAAGGAATGTAGATTTTTCTCTCATCTACATGTTCCAGGAAGTTTACAGTCCAATTTCCTATCCTCTTCAAGGGAAGGAATCAAGACCTGGAGAACTGAAATCCTGTCTGTGATCTACTAGATGAAGGCTTGTCCGAAAGGAATACATCAAAGAGGTGCATTTCTTATTTCTGCATAAATTCTGAAACAAGTCAGCTTTGTACTCAGTGCTTTCAGGTAAGTTATACCTTGAATTACCCAGAAAAATGCCTGACCTTGCAAATATGCTTTACTTTTAGCCAACTTTCTCTCCTTACCTTTCTCTCTGGTTTCTGCTGTACAGATCACCCCTTCCCCTAACCTGTGGTTATTAGAAGACAGACCTGAATGGTTAAATTGGTCATCAAGACTGGTTAGCACTTCCTTTATTCTGCTTAATATATGCAGAATGCACTTTCTCTGGATAGAACTGTTCCTTCCTGTAATATCCAAAAGGTTTTGTGTTTTGTTGTTGTTGTTGTTTTGTTTTGTTTTGCTTTTTAACTTTTCCATTATATACATCCCTAAAAAATTGAAGTTGATCCATTGGTTGGTTCCTGAGTCCAGCTGCCCCAAAAAGCAATCTCCCTCCTTTAAAAAAGGAAACAATAAAATTAATGGATCAGTCTAAAAATAGCAAAGGACAGATCCTACCAATAAGCTCTAGGAGACAGAAGTTTATTTTTCCTTCCCTCTAGCAAGGAAATCAATATGTATTTGGTTTAACCAACAAAGCTGCATGCTACTTTCTTCAAATGGCTTTTCTCTGCTTTTAAATCAATTCTCTGAATGGATTAGGAGGATAAGGAGAAAGAAATGCCTTCTCAAACAAATTTAGTTTTGCCACTCAAGAATAATGAGCTATCTGGTTGAGAATTTTCCTTTCTTTCAGGTAGATTTAAGGACCAGATATAGGTTTGGGGTGCTTTAGGTTGCAAGTAACAGAAACCCCAACTCAAATTGTCTTAAGGGCCAAAAAATTTGTTCTTCTCTAATGAAAAAGGATATACAAAGACAATGTGGACTTCAGGGCTCATTAATTCAGCAGGCCAAGGGTCCAGGGTTTTGCTGACCCTCCAGTCTATCATGCTTGGGAATGGTTTCAATTTCAAGATGGTAGCAAGGTAGCAATTCAAGGTGTCCAATACACATCCGACGTCATCCAGAGGAAAACGTTACGCCTTCTTATGGCCTTCTTGACTATGTGAATAAATTCCTCCTAGGTTCTCCTCAATAAAATTTTCACTACTTCTTGGTGGTCAGGATTGAATCACATGCCTGCTCTGAACCCTTGGACTAGTGGTTCACAACTGAGGCAAAAATACCATGGGAGCATTTTGAGTTGTAAAAATGATATTTAGTGAGAACAACCTAGGCTGTTGGCTGTCCAGCAATACATGAACAGTCCTGTACCGAGAGGCATTGTCCAACCCAAATGCCAACAGACCCTTTTTGAGAAAACACTGCCCTTAACCTAATAAGACTTTCTCCAGATTAGGGAGTGGAGTCAGCTTTGTCCTAGGCGCATGATAGCAGAGAGGAGGGTGGACACCCAAACAAAATTTAAAAAAGGATTTTGCTATTAGGATGAAAGAAGTTGGCAATGGATGCTGGGTTAGGAAACTAGTTTTGTTCATTATATTATATTATCACCAATTGATCCTAAGACCAATGACACTTATTTGATTATTACTTTATTTAATTACCTCAATTTTTACAAAGCTGCTTGGGTCTCCTGGAGGCTTAGAATGCAAATTAAGAGTTTGTTGCAATTATCTGGGTTTGAAATTACATGGATATGATGTAAGGCAGTAGCAGAGGAGATGGAGAAAGTGAATGGATTCTAGAACTATACTGGAGGAAAACCAGTAGATCTTGGAAAGGATTAGGTTTAAGGAGTTCAGGGTGATTTTTTGGTTTATGGAAGTCTGAAGTTATGCACTGGATGCTAATCACTCTCTCCTAGCCACTGAAAAGTGACATCCAGCTCATCACCTTCCCCTCCACTATGTGTGACAAGGAGGCCCTGATGACATTGATTAGTACAGAAACAGTATACTCATTGCCCTTGCCTCTCCAATTCTTACTTCCACACCTCCACTTTTCTTTTCTTCCATGCCACCTCTACTACTCATTTTCATAGCCTAGATATATTACTACCAATCGCTTTAGTACCACTTCCAAAATCAAAATTCCAAACCTATATTTCCAGCTCTCTCCCTCTAACAATTCTTAAATCTACCAACTTCAACTTTCAATCTATTGATCCAACCCCTTTTCACTGTCCTATATTCCCCAATGTGCTAAATTCTTAATTTATTCCATGGTCCACCTCTAAAATTATACCTTTGCATACAACTTTAGCTCAATTTGCTCAGAGTTAAATCTCTGCCTGTTTTAACTTGAAAATGTTGAATTCTACCTGAATCTTGTGATTCTGGAAAATAGCTTAGATTAAGAACTCCTCTACCCATTGTGTTACTGATCAAGATGGGTTTAATTTCTCCTTAGCTTGACTAAGATTTAGACAGGCTCCTCCTGGTCTCCAGGCCCCTGACCTCCCTCACACTGGCCCTTGCAGAACTAGATAGAACATATTCCACCCAGCTTCAACAGTCAACTCAGGAGATAACATCATGTAATGGGCACACCCTCTTACTTGACCGCCCCCTCCAGTCCTCTTCCATTAGCTCATGCTAGTCTTTAAAACTCTCTGACCTCTGCTTCAGGGGTGTTGAGCTCTCTCTGTCTCCCCTATGGTGGTAAATTTCTAATTTCTTCTCTCTCGCTCTACTCTTTCATTCACTCACGCATATGTGCAATAACCTCTGGCTCTCTTTCTCTCTTTTCTCTATTGCAGAGACCTTTGAATAAATTCACCCTTGTCTGTTTCACATTTTTTGGCACAATTTTTCATTTGACAAACTAAAACAGCAACTAAAAATATTGTATTCTACTGCTTCTATGTTTACTACTAATTTTAAGAAATGAGGCCTCAATCTGATTGATATTATGTTTCAATGGTGTCTAAATTGGGTGACCCAATGGTCAGTGGTGCCATACAGGAGAAAGAAAAAAAAGATAGAGGTAAATGAAAAAGAAATTCAAGTATCAACATGCTGAATTTCACGTGACTTTGGTATTTCCCACATGGAAATATCTGGCAGAAAGCTGTATATTAAAGTCAGGTAGGTGAGAGAGGGAGATGGGAGCTATAAAAAACAGCTTTGGAAGTCATCATGGACAGCTTGTATGGAAGCCCTGTGAGTGGAAGAGATCATCTAGAGCTCCTGGAGCCTGAAGGGCAGCTGTCTTAGTTTGATGGCAGCTTCTTTTAGTTTAACTCTATTTCATTAAATAACAAATATTTATTAAACCATTTCTCTTTCAGGCACTGTTCTGAGCACTTGGAATATATTAGTAAACAAAGTAAGTAAATGAGCTTGACCTAATGGAGTTTATATTCAAGCAAGGAGAAACAGACGAAACTCAACAAAATAAATCAGCAAATTATTCAGTATCTTAGCAGGTGATAATGTGCTATGGCAAAGAAAAAAAAAAGTAGCTCAGAAAAGGGGATGCCAATGTGGGAGAGAGTTGGATAGCAGCAGGCTGCATTATTAGATAGGGTGGTCGAGAGAGATAACATTTGGAAGATGAGAGTGAAGTGAAAGCTTGAAGAAGGTAAGGAAATTGTCTAAATGCCCAAATGAATATCTGGTGGAAGAATGTCATAGGTGGAGGGGTCAGATAAGCAAACACCCCAAGGGGGAAGTATCCCTGTATGTTTACTGAACAACCAGGAGGCCAGTGTGCCTAGAAAGGAGCACAATAAGGGACGAGTAATAGGAGAGGAAATTGTAAAGTGGCAAAAATGCAGATAACCTAAAGCCTGGTGAGATTGAAAGAACTTTAGATTTTGCTCTAGGGAATTAGAATATTCTAATATTAGAATGCAGAATATTCAGTAGAGATGTGAAAAGATCTGCCCTATGTTTTGAAAGGATCTCTTTGGGTACTGTATTGAGAATAAGTTTTAGGGCAGCAAGGGTGGAAAACAGGAAGCCCAGTGGGAAGCTATTGCAGAAATCTTTGAGATAGATGATGCCAATGGGTTACACCAGGGTGGTATCCATGAAGGTGGTGAGAATTATTGAGATTCTGAGTACATTTTGGAGGTAGAGCCAATAGGTATTCTTTAAACAACAGAAAAAGATATTGAGGGAATTTAAGGATAAAGCTAAAGATTTTGGCTTCTCATCTTTGGCCTGAGCAAATGGAAATATGGAGTTGACATCAACTGAAATGGGGAAGGCAGAAGCAGTTTTAGTGGAAAGATCAGTTGTTCTGTTTTGGCCATGTTAAATTTGAGATGCCTCTTAGACATCCTAATACTGGTGCTAAATGGACAGGTGGATATTTAACTCTGGACTGGATCTGTAACACAGGAATTGTCAAAGTATATATGTTGTTTAAGATCACAGAGCCTGCTTGCCTTATGCTTGTGGAAAATAAGCAAACAAGCCTCACTATGAATTATCAGACTTTGCATTGTTTAGCTTGTGGTCTCTTCATAGGCAGGAAATAAATGATACAGAGTTAGAAAGGGAGCTGAAAGTAATAAAGTGGATTTCAAACAATGCCAACCTCTTCATTGGGGTGGGAGGGCATTTCAGAAGGTGCTACTTGGACTCAAAATCCAGAAAAACATTAATCCAAATAAGATGTGCCCAAGCAGCTCTTAATACAGCATGATAATGACAATAGTAATACTAGGAAGAATTACTGTAAAGTAGCATCAGTTATTGAGCATGGACTACATGTCAGGCACTGTAATCAGAACTTTACAAGCATTAACTCACTGAATCTTGATATCACTTGCAGACTGGTATTATTTTTAGCTCCTTTTTACAGATGGAAGAACTGAGGCCCCAGAAAAGGGAGGAAACTTGTCCACTGAAAAGAAAACAGACCAGGTAGGACCTTAGTTTGCAAGCTTAACTCTACCATGAATTGTGTCAGCTTGAGGAAGCCATGCCCCTTTGGATCTCGGCTGCCCCAACTGTAAAATGAGGGCTGTTGACCAGACGAACTTTAAAGACACTACTCTTATGGTACCCACATAAATTTCACTCTCCCAAGCCTCAGTCGAAATGTCCTAATGCCATGCCCTGCAGTGTCATTTCCCCTCTAACCTAAATTGTAATCGTCGCCATTTAACTGTCAAAATCAGCAACAACTCAATAAGGGCTTGCTAAGTACTAAGTGTCTGTGTTAAAATGCTTACATTTTAATTTATGTACATCTTGCAATTAACCAAGAGAACACGGTAGAAATGGTGTTGTGACAATTCTGGGTCTAGTCAGAATTAACTGGCCCGAAAGCTTCCAATGTGTCCTTCTTGGGATCATAAGATTGGGATTGCTCCTTCTTGGAGACCAGAGATCATGTTGTGAAGCAGCTCAAGCAGCCACGTGGGAAAAAACGAGGACCACCAGGCAGCTCTAACTGAGCCTGCAATCTAGGCTCTGGACAACTCCAGGCTTCCCAGCACCCCCACTGATACCATGTGAAAGGATCACCCAGTTATCCCAGAGAATCCTGTAATAAGTTGTTTTAAGCCACTGAGTTTGGAGGTGGTTTATTACACAACCATTGATAACTGAAACAGTTACTACTAATACATACATTTTATCCATGTAGAAGTCGAGGCTTAGGAAAGTTTAATTGATTATAGAAGACATATCTAGGAAATGATAAAGAGAGTCCCTTCCAATTCCAGAGTCCACACTTGAAAACACTATGCCAAACTGCCTCTCCCCTTCTGCCAAGTTATCCATCAAATCTTTCAGCATTTGAATTTGGACACTATTTTCTCTTATGAAGGGAGCTGCTAAGATTAAACATGCACTACAAAAATCTGTTTGCTTCAAATAATTCTAAAATTTGTAGAAATATCTGACGAATCATCTGCACTAAATATACTGAGATACTTAACATGGATTCCCAATGAAAAGTCAGAAACCTGAAGGAAGTTCTTCTCTCAGGTTCTTTAATTTCCCAAAGCCTAAGGCCTCTAAATTTCCCTGTCCATCTCGCCAACTGAGCCTTAGACTCCTGTGCATTAAATTACTGCAAGATTGCTTTCAATATGCATTTAGCATTTCCAAGTTTTTATCATCTAGGAAAAGGCATCATGACTAAGTTCCAAGCAGATGGTGCCAAGTTCTATTTACCTGATACTTCTATTTTTATGAAGCTAAAGTAAAATTCGTTCAGCAAATGTAGTCATCAGAAAATAATTAGAGAAGGAAAAGAGCTTGCTCAGCAAAAAGAAAGTCCCAAGTATTTTACCTTGAAACAAGCTGAGGCAGTGATTTAAAGGGGTGAATTTATACTTTGCTTCCTCATGGATCCCTACATCTACCCTACACCAAGTATCCTGCGATTGTCAAAATATGCCATGTTGTAGTTTGCTAGGCAAAGTTTTAATAGCATTTTTGATTGATGATTGTCAAAGAGTAGGGTGAATGGAAAATGTGCTAGAATGTGGGATGAGGGTGGGAAAATACATATGGCCAAATATAAAGAGTCACAATTTTTACATAAAATCGAAGCCATTGTAGAAGGATATTATGCCAATTTGACACATTATAACTGTGGTATCCTTAGCTTCTAAATTAAAGATAAAAATTCTGACTGAGGCTTCCATATTAATTTAAATAGTACTAATAGCAATAATAACATACACTGATGTAGTGCTTTATGATTTACAAGGTTCTGTTATATATGACACTTGATTTGATCCTTATAACAACTCCCGGAATAGGTATTATTATATACAATGCCATAAATTAAACAATGAACAAAGAGTTAATTCAAGATTTTAAAATATCACAACTTCTGCTGAAATCCTTGACTCCAAGTTTCTTTAGAAAAAGGAATGATGAGCGATTTTATAAAAATACTTCATTCATTTTTAAGGCACGTATCTGATATATGTCTTGGTTGTATAAAATACATAATAAGCCTTCTTTATTAAAAACAACTTAAAGTATTCTCCATATAGCCAATGACAAATTATCCAAAGAGTTATATTACCTAATATCTGTCCACTAAGAAAACCATCCAGCACTTGTTGCAATGGAGTTCTGCGCTGCCAAGGAAAAGAGATGTGATCTTGGAAACAACGCAAACAATGGCAGCCACTTATGAGAACGTCACTTTCTAAAATTCAATTAATTTATTTTCATTGAGGGATAATTTGCATACATTAAAACACACTGATCCCTAATGTACGATATTATCATTCCAGAAAGTTCCCTTGTGCCCTTTTCCAGACAGACCTCGCTCTTGAAAACAACCACTTGTTTTACTCTTTTCACCCAATCTTGGATTTGCCTGATGTAGAGTTTTTATATAAATGTACTACTTTTTTGTGTGCCTGGCCTCTTTTGCTCATCCTAATGCTTTGGAGATCCATCCATGATGTTACACGTACACCCATCGTTTCATTTTTATTGCTGAGTAGCATTCTATGTTTGAATGCACCCCAACTTCCTTATTTATCCCCTTGTTGGCATTTGGGTTGTTTGCCATTTTTGTACAGCTTCCTTTGAAGCACTACATTTTTAGCTCATAAAATGCATCCATAAATTAGGAAATCTCTCAGCAAATGCACATTTTGCTTTGTACGTGTGTGTTAAAGCCTAATTTTTCTTTGTGAATCAACATTAAGATCATAGAACACTTTGAGTTTGAGAAATAAAATAAATTGTTATGGCTCCCAGACTTCCTGGTTGTGGGGTAGACAGTAGGAGAGGAGAGGGTATGCCAGATGAGCCCCACAGAATGGATGCCTGCTGTCTGGGCTTAATAGTAGGTGATATCCTCACAAGAAAGATATGTAAACTTGGCTCTAGCTATCATTGCAGGGTGCTAACTCTGTGCACAGAGCTTTGGCTGTTGAAATGCTCCTGTAACATTCATCAGCGAGATTCTGGCATCATGTGTGTAAACAGATCAGCAGTTCTGATCATTTAGAATCCCAGCTTTAGCGGCCTCTCTTTCTTCCTCTAACTCACTTAGGTTCATCATGGTTTGCAAATTAAAGCACAGGACTACAGTCTCTCAGCCTTGTATGTGCAACTAATCTGGCCTTCAGGGGTGCAGCAAATGAGTCAATTAACATTCACTAGCACGCATTTATCTAGCACCTGCTGTGTGCCGAACGCCACCACACAGAGCTAGTTGGGCTTCCTGATGTCCTTGCAGAGAGGAAGTGTGAAGCTCTAAGTTAAAGAATAATGGAGTTGGTATCCGAAAGCCGGGGTCTGAATCCTGCGCTCCTACTTAAATATATCTGAGAACTTGGGCGACGGACTTCAACTTGGAAGCTGGGTTATTTATTAATGTGCAGGGGCTTCTGAATTCAGGCCACAAACTAAATCCCAAAAACAAAATTGAGTCATTGAAACAAATAGAAGTATCTTTAATTTTCTACAATTCACCTACTTTGGGGCTTCGATTCCTCAGAAGGGTAGAAATTCAATCTCGGTCAATGTAAGTAACCTTACTCATATAAGAGATTCTCAGTCAATTCGAGATCCTCCTCACATCTTGCCAGAGTCGTCACCGAGTCCCTGGAGGGTATGTAATCCACGTGGGGGAGCAATGAACTCTCCATCAACAGTATTGATCCACTTGCCGTCCACTGATTCTCATATGGGCTTTGGCTCGGAGTCCCTCACTCCTCTGGAAAATTCCTTGTTCCACTTTCAGGCCTCTTTGGGTCTTCTGGCTTCAGTACCACCTCAGCACTCCTGGACCTCAAAGAGAGACATTCCAGACTTTCAGGCACTGGGCTGGAGCACGGGACCAGGTGAGGAGGCAGCAGTCCCATTGCCATAAACACCCCGCCTGGCACTTATTCTCTCCTACTCACAAACTGCTTGGCTGGAGAAGCTTCTGAGACTTTATCATTTTCTCAGGCTCAATCTAGAAAGCAATTCATTGGCAGGATCCCTGCTAGAGTACAAGGAAACTGTGCAGATTGGAAACAAGTGTCCCTTCTTTACGGATAAATTGCTCAGATGTACCCTTTTCGGCAGACCAATTAGAAGAAGGCTCCTTTCCCTTGGTCTGATGTCTGATGGATCTCAGCCCCACTCTCACCCTCTCAGCCAAGACCCCAAATATAGAGCTTAACTTCGCTGCCACTTATAGAAGCGCTGTCCCCAAGCCATACTCCCAGGTCCCTCATCTGTCTGAGTCCCCTCATTCTGTCCCCCTCCCAATCAGTATTCAGGCCAGGTGCTTGAGGTCCTCCAGTCACTTCT